>OW052220.1:334208487-334310987 GCA_932526605.1 Nephrotoma flavescens
TCGACAACTTCGTCGAGTTTTCCTCCGCCGCTCGTTACACAACACACAGTAATAAAAAAAAATAAAAATAGTTCAAATTTAATAAATAGCCAACAGTCGCAACAAGTAATCTGTAAAATAGATTTAAATCGATTATCACGAATACCATCAGTACCATCAACTGCCAAAATTAATTATCAAAGAGGTTTCAATCAGTTTGATCATAGTAAAGTTAATGATTGTTTACTGAAAAGTCCCAAATTATCTACGATATCAGATACAACAGCTGCAACAGCAACATTATGTAATAATAGTAGCCTAAACGTTAATAATAGTAATAATAGTGTTTTTATACCCGGAATTGAACGAAAACGTAGCTCAAGCTTTAGTAATATTTCAAATAAAAAATTTAAAAAGAATGTTCAGGTAATTGAGGATATAATATATAAATAAGAAAAACTCATGAACTTGTTGTTTATTTACCCCCTAATTAATCACAATATTTATTCTAGGTAGATGCAGAGGAACATTTTCAAAAATTAAATTATGATCTGTTACAGCCAATATTGCCGCAACCAACTGTTAAATATAAAACAGTTTATAAAAATGATGAATTAGACGATTCATCTATTAATGATATGTGGTATGTATCGATAAACGTAATTTTTGGTAATATTTTTATTTTATATATTTATTTTTAAATTTGTTATTATTAAACATTCCCCTTGTTTGAACTTTAGTAGTGTTGCTTTCACTAATCTAATCGGATTAGCTAAGAAATGTGAAAGCAACAACTTTTGGCTTTAATTTTTAATGTGTTTTAATTTTTCTGTGTTGGTTCATTTTATTAATAATTATTTTAGTTTTTTATATATTTTATAAAATAGAACAAATTAAATTCGGTATTTTGCTATCAAATACAAAATGCAAAATTTTATTACAATATAAATTTTTCGAAAAAATAGAAAAAATAACGCCTTGTGGTAAACACCATAATCATAAAATGATTTTTTTTTCCTAATTTTTAATATATAGGAGATAAAGGATTGGCCCAAGAACACTCCCTCTGCTTAATTAGTTATGTATTTATTGTTTATAATGGTCTTAGTTTTGGTGTGGTGTGTGTGTGTGTGTGTGTGTGTGTGTGTGTGTGTGTGTGTGTGTGTGTGTGTGTGTGTGTGTGTGTGTGTGTGTGTGTGTGTGTGTGTGTGTGTGTGTGTGTGTGTGTGTGTGTGTGTGTGTGTGTGTGTGTGTGTGTGTGTGTGTGTGTGTGTGTGTGTGTGTGTGTGTGTGTGTGTGTGTGTGTGTGTGTGTGTGTGTGTGTGAGTCATTTTATTGTCTCTAACCTATAGTATATGCGTAGACCTTACAGAACATGCTGCATATATAATTTTATTTTATATACAGGTAGAATAGAATAATTCTATACCAGCAGAAAAGTTGGTTTAAAATAATTCCTATTTGAAATTACATATATGGGATTGTTGTTGTAAATTTATCAAAGTAAGACAGCATATAATCGTTGTTTGTTCTATGTCCTACTTCTAGGCTCCAATTATTTTAAACGGAACCTTAATCATTTTCACCAATAATGCGCATTTCTTGACCTACTCTCCCCGCCAAAAAAAAAAAATATTATTTTTATTGTTAATTTATAATAATAATAAAGGAAAAAGTCGAAAAATCGATAAAAGTAGATTAGCTATCTCATCGGGCCATTATAGAACGATTAAAAAAATTATAATTCGTTGATACAAATGTCACTTGCAAATATTATTCGTTGCTTTTATAAAATTTCTAATATGGCTTTGCAAAGTAACATTCGATATCATCGGTTATTTATTTAATACAAAATTTTATGTCATTGAAAATATTGTTTCAGAAATAATGTAGAATTAGAATTTTCTAGATTTTACAATTAATAAAATGGCTAACGTCTTCAAATTTTATAGGGATCAACATCGTTTCCTTACTGAGGCGGAGCGATTGAAACACGCAGCTGATAAAGAAAGTGACCATTTCGCACAACAAATGCTATATTTTGAATGCGTACTATATTTAATTCTTACCGGTGTTGCAATGGAAAAGGAAGTGGTTACAAAGAAAGCAGCACCCACTATTTATAAAGAAGCACTTACCCTAATAAAGTAAGTTATTGTTCTTATGTCTTACATAAAGCATTAATTCATTTAATGCATTATAACTATTTTTTTTTGTATTTTCAGAATTACTTCCTCGAAATTTCTTAAACAACAACAATCTTTTACCATGCAGCAGGGAAATATACATAGCAAAGTAGTAATATTAAGGTAGTAATTATATAAAAAAACGAGGTTCTATTTAAAGTGATGGTCACTGATAATTATATTCCGTTTACAGTTTAAGATGTCAATCAATCCTTTATCTCGAATTATACAAAATGCGTAAATTACATATGAAAGAAATACAAAAAAATACTAATGAATATTGGCAGAAGACTAGTGAAATTCCAACCGGGAATACCGCATCACCGATTTCGCCGACAAATTCGATTGGATCTCAAGAAATTATTGTAAAAATAATCATGTGTAGTGCGATCGATAATTGAACACTAATTGTTATTTGTTTTATTTTAACTGTTACAGGGTTCTAGCTATAGTTCGGAATGGCCTAATTGGAATATGGTGCCGTATCAAATAATTATTATTTAAAACATTGGGTTTGTAAAACATTAAATATTAATAAGAGATAATTTTTACAGGTTTATTATGCAATAAAAAATCAACACATTTTATTTAATTATTTAAGTAGCAGCCATGATGTATGGGACGAGGCTGATAGTCTTGTTGAAAATGGGAGCCATACAGGTAATTATTTAATATACAATAAACATTAGTGTGTTTCTCAAATTTACTATATTAGCTAGATTATCACTGATGTGATTTGTACGTTTCTCCGGTTTTACATAAATATTCATATTCTTGTAATATCAGTTATACAAATATTTAAAATAATCTCCAAATTATTTTTACAAAATTTGAAATGTGCAATTCATTTAAGAAATTGTTGCATAAAATTATTATTTTTTAATTTGAATTAAAAAAAAAATAAGGCCTCATTTATTAAAAACAGCACAAGAAAACCAATTTAACTGAAAAGCTCGTTTTTATTGTGCTAGTGCATCATAACACGATACAAAACATACTATGTACACACTGTATACTATGCAAAATCATTGTGACTTTCTTATTATAATTTTTATTTATATATATATATATATATATATATTGATTTTTTTTTTTTTTTTTTTTTTTTTTCAATGGATTGATAAATGTGCTTATTAAATGTCAGTTTAAAAATGTTTGATTATTAATAAACACATACGTTTTTATATAATCCTATAATAAATTACGACGTCTAATTATTCGGAAAAAGGTAAAAATGATACAACATAATGTTAAAAAGAAAATTGTATTATTATTAGACATTTCGTAAAAAAATTTAATGATAATTTTTTCATGAAATAGTCTCCTTATAATTTACTAAATTAACTTTTATTATAAAGAGAGTCGATGTAACTTGGTTAATTAAGGCAGATTTAAACAATTCTTAATTCGAGTTAACTTAGTTTTAAAATTTCTATTATATGCATACGGGATTGAGTTGAAAAATAACAACAATAACAAAAATAAAAAAAAAAAATTTCAATTACAATTATTGTGTCGGAGTATATAGCTGTGTACGATAGTATTTCAGTATGAAAGTTATGAACGCCACACTAGTGTGTCATCAATGATAATGAAGCATGATACGTGTATAGAAATTTATCAGCGAATGGGTTTAATTTTACTTTGTAACATACATATGTAAGGTTAATTTTCTATGAAGAATTTTATGTGACGTCGTCTTTCGATAAGTCTAAGATGAATCGTATGTAATAAATGTGACATAAATTTTTATAAATGCGGACTAATAATTTCATTTATCAAAAAGTTTATAATGTTAAACAGGTCGTAACATTTGCAGTTTGTAATTTTGAATGTAATTTTAAAAATACCAATAAAATATTATACCAATAAAATATTATTATATAGTTCCAATAAAATATTTATTTTCGGATTTACTAAGGCAAGTGTGGCATCCCTGTAATCGTGTGGGAGTGGTTTCATATGCCGTGTGCGATTATTGCTTCATTTGAAATTTATAACATTATTCATTTTTGTGGATGCCTTTCCATTTGCGTACTATGTTAAAATGCCAGGTTTGCAGCATTGTAGCATTAAGTACGAAGCCTTGTTGGTCCAAGTCATTAAAACAAGGCATTTTTCGACTATAATATTATTGAATTATCTATATTTATAAGAGTCAATATCTTTTGTTGTTGACTGATTGACTTCGTCACTGTGTTATTCATTATTCATTAAGTTTGAGAAGCATTACTTTAAATTAAAAATGTACATTTAATCTAAATATTTTTTTCTTTTAGATTTTTTTATAGCTTTAGATCATGAAAATGGTCCAATAAGTCTAAACACTTCATTGTGTTGTTAAATACGTTCAATTAGGAATACAAAAATTAAAATTAATGAAAATAAAATTAAAATAAAAAATAAGAGAAAAAAATTAATTTACAAAAGTAATTTTTTTAATTATGACACAATAAGAAAAGAATTTAACAAAATTTGTGAACAATTAATATTTAAAAATTAAAATGCAAAACAACAGATTGATTATATTTTTATTTTAATTGTATTACGTTATAGAAATACCATAAATAAGTTTGTTTATTTTAATTATTTTATTATTATTATTACGTTTATATTTTTATGTTTTATTTAAATATTTCATTGTAATGTTAATTTTACTATTTTGATTGTTATTTCTAAGTATTATTTTTTAATAATTTTACAAATGAATTTATTAGGAAAAAAAAAATATATAAATAAATTAAAAGACTTAATTTTAAAAGCTTAAAAAAATTGAATTAAAAATTTAAAACATAAAAGAAAAACAAAATATAATGAAATTTATTTGCAATACATTTAGTTTTATATTAAATACGATATATTTTCTAAAGAAGTAAAAAATATATAAATTAATAAACCTGACGAGCAATTTTTTAATTAAATAATAAAATTAAATTTCCTATGATAAGGGTAATTTTTTCATTTTATTTAATATTATTTGCATTTAAATATTATTTTGTTCAATATTATTATTTTTTATTGTTATGAAATATTAATTATGATGGATTTTTATTTGTTTATTTATTTAAAACAAAAATACATAAATTAATTAAATAAAAATTATTGAATTCCTTCGATATATATAAAGCGTTATTAATCGACAAAATTAATAGACCATTGGAATCCCTGTTACAATTTCGATCTTGATGACCATCTGCACATATATTAAATGTCAAATTCACATCGGAATATTCATTTATTTGCACATAACAGTTTAGTTTCTTTGCTCCATCCAGCCGACCATACCCTATCACCAATTTTATTTTATACATTGTCGTATGATGTTGATACACAAATAGATTCAATAAAAAATTCTCTATATTGTAGTTTTACACTTAATCGTATTAGTCCAATATCATGATTCGGGTTCAACACAATTTCCTCAACCGCTACCACAATCGGTTCAGGTTAACAATATCCAAAAAAAATCACAATCAGGGTTATGTACAGTATCGTATTCGTCTAGCCGAATATTTTTTAAATTGTCATGCTGTAAGAGCAATGGGTCGCCGTTAGTACATAGGCGTTGATTAATTAGCAAACCGCTGCAATCCACAGTATATTCACCCTCGCTTACTAAATATTCCAACAGCGCCATTGATGGAATTGATCCAATATACGAATAAATACTATCCACGGCACGTAAGTGATCAGTCATCAAATATTTTTTACATTTTGCTATATCATTTATGGTTTGACCATGGCCTGATGTTCCTGGAATAAAATTAAAATATCTAAATGATTAAATTGCACGTTAAACGGATTGTAATTTATCCACTAAATTCGCGTCTCTATTAAATTGTATCACTATAAAAATATAGTTAAGAATATTGCAAATAATATAAGTAGAACTGTAAGTAAACCTTATATACCACACAGAAGGTAACATGTTTTTTTTTTTTTTTTTTTTTTTTTTTAATTTTGACAAAATAAAAATCTTAAACTATAAAATTAATATATATTCGTATGAATGATGTTATATAATATCGAAAATATGCGAGAAATCATAAAACATAAAAAATGTATTATTAAAAAGTAATCGTTATATTTTTATATTGTTGCTTGTTAATCTAGAAGAAATATCCTGTCATAAATGTGCTCGTTTAAAAACATTTCACGGTTACATAAATTGTGTACATACATAATTAACTTTAAATTTTATTTTGAGAAGAGGGAAGGTAAGAGGAGTCATACAACAACAAAATTTTGTAAGGTAATAAACATTGCAATTATTATTTTCAAAAATAAATGCGCATGTAACAAAAAACTATCCAGCTATATTTTAACAATTTATTCAATCATTTTATATAAAGTTGGTAAGTTCCCAGTAAGTATTTATCGTGATCGAAAATGAAACAGTTAAATTTAAAAAAATGGTAAGGGTTAAATAAATATAAATAACCGCTTAAAGTTTTTCCACAATCTTGGGTTTTCTCTGTTTTTTTTTATTTCTATTGTCACCATCCTGCCACGTTATCAAAACCAATTCAATCAAATCACCCCAATTATCGAAGTCGTGTCACGTCATTTTAGACGACTATAATCACGTCACTTCATTTTTGCTATTATCGAAGTCGCCTGTTACGACTCTAGTCACATGATACGACAACAGTCACCTAATTGTTTCAAGTGATAAGAATATTTTATGCGACGTTCATTAATGAAGCACATTTATGATTTTTTTTTCCTAATACAATTTATATTTAAATTATTTTGAAAATATTTTAATGCTTTCGTAAATATATAAGATAAATTTATCATTCAAACCATCCCTTCTCAATTTTTATTTACGATGGAAAATTACAAATTATGTACATCATGCATATTTTGCCTTCATCATAAATTACTGTAAGGTTTCTGGAAATTAATTTAATAATTAAATAATTAGATTTTAGTTACCTATTTTCAATTTCTGTGGTTTTTGCAATAAAATATTCGTAAATAATTTGATTTTTGACATCAAATGGCTTGTCAAAATTGAGAAAATTATTAGTGCTGCCCGATATTTTTATTGTAGTATGCGTGTCGTTTAAAACGACTTCAACAATACCAATTTTGGCGCGACGTGACACGACTGTAGTCACGTCACATGAAGTGAGATGACTTCGACAATTGGGGTGTATGATAACTAGGGCAACCAAAAATATGCAATTACATATTTTTTTCCAGTGCACGAATTTTGGAAAGAGCAAGATACAAATCCGTTTCATGAAAAACTAAGCATTTTAAAGCCTACTTGTTAGTGCATATTTTTACATATTTTACCAAAAGTGCATATTTTTGCATATTTCGCCTAAAAAAACATATTTTTAAAAATACAAGCATATTTTGGTTATATTTTTAAAAATATTGTTCTCACAAAAATATTTTTATTGCCTTAAGTTCAATTTCAAAATTTTACATATTCTGTTTAAGCTTACTAGAGCCACTAGCAGAAATTACATAATAACGTTATCCAATTCAAGGTTGATAAAGTAGAAATCTGTATACCGACATCTGTCAAAGATAAACGTCAAGTACGCTGTCATTTATTTAGTTGACATTCTGCCATTTAAGAATATGGAGCATTTAACAATCGACCAACGCGACCAATTGGGTGTTGGAAAAACAGGCCGTCGATGCTGATTTTTCAAACAAAATTTTCTTCAGTGATGAAGCTAATTTTTCGCTTGGTGGATACGTTAATAAGCAAAACTGTAGAATTTGGGGCTCAGAAAATCCACAATTGATTGTAGAGAAGCCATTAAACCCGGAAAAGTCACTGTTTGGTGCGCATTGTTGTCTGGTTGTGTGATTGGGCCGTATTTTTTTGAGAACAACCATGGATGAACCGTTACCGTCAATTCTGAGCGCTATGGCTGCATGTTAACCGATTATTTTTTTACGAAAATCGAAGATTATGATCTTGACGATATGTGGTTCCAGCAGGATGGAGCAACCAGTCACGTAACATGAGCAAATCGAGATCTTTTGCAAGAGAAATTTCCTGGACGTTTGATTTCGCGATTGGCTGATGTCAATTGGCCTCCAAGATATCAATTTTTTTGTATTTTTTTTGATTTTTGTGATATTTATACCAAACAAAGTCTGAGAGGCCAACCAATACCTCATGGGCTTATGTTACGGAAGTATGAAAATCTATATATTAAAGTAAAAAAAGGTTGATAAACGATTGTATCACACATGGTTGTTTTATACCAAAAAAAAAAACAGTTTTTTTTCTTACCCTTATGAGATTTCCACTAGTAGTTGGGCCAATATTATTTGGGCGTACGCTATTCGCACCCGTACAACAAAATCCGGAAGTATTTTTCAAATGATAACCTTTTCAATTTTTTCCTTTTGTTTTTTAAATTAAATCTTCACTATTTAGCTTGTGATGTTTTCGGTTAGAACTCTCAGCACAAATGAACTCAAGTATATCGTTTTTGGTGTGCTTTCACTTTTTAATTTAGTATATAATGCAAATCTATGTAATATATAACATTGCTATACATATATAAAATACAAATGCATTTATTTATACATTGAACCGTTTACGGTATTAACCAGGTTAATATTTTTAAAATTGTGTAGGTCAGTAACCCAAATGACAACAAGTTATTTATTCTGTTCGTTTTGTAATAGACGAGCCCCTTTTTATATTACAGTTGAATTATACATTGACTTGGAATAAAAACACAAAAATAACAAAATTGAGTCGGGAATTGAAAAGTAATGGACTGAATCTCTATTCAGATACGATGGCCGTAACAATATGGCCATCTGGGACGGAACTAGATCAATTATAAATCAAATATAATGGGATTTGAAATGCTGGATCGAAATCGGATTCTTAAATAATTTTAAAAAGAAATTTTAAGATATAGCCGCCGAGGGATGGAACTCGATCAATATTTAACCAATTATAATGGGATTAGGTATGTTGAATAGAAATGGGATTCTTAATCGATTTTTGTACCTGGAATGGTATTCAATAATTTCTTAACCGATTATATTGAAATTGAATATAGGGAATGTGACTAAGATTCTTAAATTATTTTTGGAAGAAGTTGTGGAATATGGTCACGTAGGTGCGAACTCGGTAATTTAAAGCCAAAATATTTAACACCATTCAATTGCCACCCAAACCTAAACTAGTTAAACTGCTTTATATAATGAAATACTACATCGACGAATGACAATAGATCCTTTTCCGCTATCCAGTTCAAATAATTTTACTTTAATATTTTATGAACTATTTTATGTTACCATTTAAACATATGTAATAACTTGTTTACCATAAACAATATGTACACTTTTCTGTAAAATCACCAAATTTTGATATACTAATTAGTAAGCAATTCATTGTTTAACAAAATTAGTTAGTCCTCCCTGTAAAGTAGAATTTGTACTAAACAACGGTCTTTCAAAAAATGAACAGAACACTCACTTTCATTTGAATAATAATTGTGTTTACACACTAATTAATATTTTATTTTTGAATTACAAAAACATTTAAATTTCTTATTTGTTTAACGAAAAATAATAATTAACGTAATATTTGTACAATTATATATGACATATTTAAAATACAACGAACGAGATCAAGTCACCTTCGACATTGCGCCTAATTACGTTGTAAATGCATTCTTTGAAAAGTGTTTATACAAAAAACATTTGACAGTTGTTATATTTTATTTTGTGAATGGTATAAATTATGATGACATGCTAAAATTAATAAGATGGACTGATTTTAGAAAAAAATATCGACATAAAATTTACAAAAAAAAAGCCACATGTACTGTTTTGTGATGTACTGTTTTAATCGGTCCTGTTCCGTACCATGTATTCTACTGTACCATGTACTGTTTTGTGATTTAATGTTTTAATCGGTCCTATTTCGTATCATGTACTGTAGCGTACCATGTACTGTTTTGTGATATCCTGTTTTGTGACATTATGTTTTAGCACATCCTGTTGTGAAATGTGTCGTTTCGTAAGAGACCCCTCAGCAACAAATATATTTTATTTTCAGTGGGTGTACCTGTTTCTCTTCGTTAGTTTTTTCTCATACGAAACTAGAAAGTGGTTACTAACCAAAATATAAGTGCAATAAAATATCTGCTACAATACATTGCTCAAATAAACTAAAACAATAAAAATTTAAGATGGTTGAAAAATAGATCGCAGAACCAACAGCTGTTGTAATCAATAAACAAAACAAGAATTGAAGAAATACGCCTTCAGAATTTTTATAATATTTTTTTACCTGTCATTTTAACTCATTTTTTTTAATAAAATTTATTTTGGGGTTTCTGTTTCTCTTTACAGTCTACTCGTTATAATTTTTGTTACTTTTTGAACAAAAATTTTCCCCGCCCCACAAACTAAAACAAAATACTGGGTTAAATGGATAATCATGTTGAAAACACAATCTATTGTTTAAGCAAAATTGTTAAATTTTTATCTATACCTAGTTTCAAAATAAAAATTAGAAATTCCATAACTGCGATTGTTACATATTTGTTGTTTCTATGATTGTTACCTGTTGTTGAAGGCGAGGTTTGGAAAACGATACAAACTAAAAAAAAGGAAGATGTAGAAAAAAAAAACCCTTAATTTATTAATTTGTTGAGCCAAAACATTATAAAAAATTTTTTTTCTTTCATTGAACGCCTACAATATTTCTTAAATCGACCTTTCAACTTGATTTATAGAATTGTTAGGTAAATATTTTTTTATTATTAAATCGAATTACGG
This sequence comes from Nephrotoma flavescens, assembly GCA_932526605.1. NCBI lineage: Eukaryota > Metazoa > Arthropoda > Insecta > Diptera > Tipulidae > Nephrotoma > Nephrotoma flavescens. The sequence continues at coordinate 334,219,434 of OW052220.1, forward strand.
ATATTGAACAAAAGTGTTCGTGTCTAATATATAAAGGGTAATTTATTAAAAATTACACGAAAATTTTCAAAGTGTCCAAATTAAAATATAAAGAGGTTGTCAATATACATAATATTTTTACTATTTTTGTAAAAATAAATATATTAAATGTCAAGTGACTGGATGAAAGTGTCCAAGATACAGAAATGTCCCACATTTAAGGTTTTAATAAAATTCAATTTTTCATTCAATTTGCACCTGATATCAATTGACGGCCGAAAATTTTAACGTGCGGTTATACTTCCGAATAGGTCATATGCCTCCAAAAATTCTGAAAATTGGTATACTAAGGTACTTTAGTATGCTGATTACGAATATAGGCATGAAAATATCCAGAAACGACCCCAAGTAGCTTTCAATGATCCCAAGTGGCTCTATATGCCTCAAATGGTCTTAAAAGACAACCCAAACGCGAAAAAATATTTTCTTTTTTCGGAGCACAAATTATTTTATACCTTAACAAGTTAACTGTTTATTGCGAACATATTCGTCATGAAAAATTTTTAAAATTTTGTGTAATGATGAACATATTTGTTGCAATTATAATTAATAATATTTTATTATATTGTCATATTCCCTCTTTTTCAAATGCTTTATAATAATGAATAGGTTTGTAAGTTTCAGTTATTAGGCTTTAATGTTGATATTATCCTTTAAATTTTCTGGTTTTACCCTAGTACATATATAATAAAATAACGTTTTATTGGAAAGCCGACGTTTCGGATGTTAATTTCCATCCATCATCAGGGCACAACTATGAATATTTACATTTAATAAAAGATTACAAAATAATAAAATCATATATACAACTTACAATAGTATTTAAAAAACACAATTTCTCATAAAATTTTTGATCTAAAATTATTACGCTTTTATTGGCAAGTATAAACATTATAGTGTTGCGCCTTATATCCCATTAAATAACTATAAATAGTAATACCGAATGATTTTGTATTTTGTAAGTTGATTTATCTCGAATTTAGTTTCGGTTTGAAATTTTCAAACGTTATTTTATTACGACGATATTAACGTCCTCAAATTGTGTATTGATTTATGATTTTATTTTATTATACCATATAAGGTAATATAATGAAACGGACGGCCGCTTCACTTGAAAAAAAATTAGCCGTTTTAAAAATGGTCGATCAAAAAAACTGAGTTACGATAACATTGGTTCACATTTCAAAATTTCAAAGTCAACTATCGCGGGGATCGTTCAAAATGTATAAGTTTGCAGAAAAACATCAGATTGTTGATTTTCGTGGTGATGGATGGTTAGACCATTTTAAAAAACGTAATGGAATAACATTTCACGATGTAGTTGGTGAAAGTTCATATATGTGTCCCGAAGTATATTCAGACTAGATGAAAAATAAATTACTATATGTATTACAGAACTACGAGCACCGAGATGTGTTTAATTTTGACGAAACGTATCTATTCTACAAATAAATGCCGAATATAACTGTTGCGTTTAAAAATAAACAATATAGCGGTGGAAAGGTAAGTAAGAAGCGCGTGACAATTCTATTGGGTGCCAACTCTGATGGATCTAATAAACTATACCCATTCCTCTAATTGGTAAATCCGCCAAGCCTTGCGTATTTAAAATGGTGAAATTGAATGTATTCCTCAAATAAGAATTCAAAAAGGAAAACAGACGCACATTTTTTGTTATCGACAATGCAACGCCTCATTTGCGGATAGAAAATCTTCGATACATTCAGGTTGTATATTTGCCACCGAATAGAACCACACTATCTCCGCCCATGGAACAATGGGTAATTAAAAATTTCAAGTTCTTCTTTGCGCGAATTTTTCGTCAAAAAAATTATTACTCGTCTTGAGAAAAATCCACAATTAATCGCCGAAAATATCAACATTAATCTGTTATAGATGTATTACATTTTGTGGCAAAAACGAAAGCAGCGTGTAAAGCCTCATACAATTACAAATTGGATCAAGAAAGCTGTTTTTTATTTATCCACTGATACAGATGAGCGTACGTCTGAAGTTTAATTTAATGTAGACGACAATGATATGGCCCCGTAATTTTGTCAAATTCAGTACTTTGCGATTTTACAAATAATAATATTATCGATGATTCCTTAACCGTGGATTGTCAAACCAGTGTGTGTGTATATGTGTCTGTGTGTGTATATATGTGTGTGTGTATATGTGTGTGTGTGTCTGTGTGTATGAGCAACTAAGTGATAATGACATAATAAATATGGTACAAAGCAACAATGTGATCTTGTCATCGGATTCGGATCCAGAACCTGAAAATTCTCGAGATCGGTTTAATGTTTCACAAATAGAAGTACAAAATAGGTTTTGAAAACTCTTCGAGTGTACTTAACCCTAATGTGAGTGACGTGGATACCTGGCTACCTTTTGTCCTTTTAAACGTCTATTTTTGTTGTCTATGTTTTACTTCCAATAAAAACTTTAAATTTTATGAAAAGTTTTAGCCCAAGATCTATACGAAGATTACGATGATATTTAAAAATGAGAATTATTACAATTTGGACGATCGTTGAAAAAATAAGTTGATCACTCAAATTAAATTTTTTTCTTCACTCACATAATGGTTAAGTTCACATGCATGGGTGTGTAACGAAATCCCATTTATTGATTTTGCCTCGTGAGTTACTCATTTAAAATGAGTGAAGCAAAAACAAATCGAATACATACACAGTGTATAATACACAATTATGACTTTATATTTGTATATTTATTTTATTAGTGTTTGTGTCATTTGTATGATGAACAGTATCAAAATAACACGATCCGGGCGAATCGATTTGATTGTTATAGTGCTTATTTCCTTTTCTCAGCACATTACGTTTGCTCTGGAGCTGTGGTGTGTCGTTATTTAGCATGCTAATATGTATATTTTATATTTAACATTTTTTTAATAATAAATTAATTTTACATGTTTTAATAAAATTTTATAAGTAAATTTATTTTAAATTCCATAAATTTTAAAAAATAAAATGTTAAATATAAAAAAAATCGAAAACACATAAGCAACACAAAAATATGGCGAGCGTTAATCATTTTATTAACTCTTTGAATGCCAAAAAGCGCGATCGTGCTCCTCAATACACTAGCCAAAATCATGTGAGCGCTCAAACAGTTAACATGAATAAGGGTCGATTTATATTATCCGTTCCGTTCAGATCCGTTTTTTTCAGATTCAGACAAAAAAAATATTGTTACATATGTTTTCTATATAAGTATTTATATTATACGTTCCGTTCAGATCCGTTTCTTTCAGATTGAGACAAAAAAAATATTGTTACATATGTTTTCTATATAAGTATTTATATTATCCGTTCCGTTCAGATCCTTTACTTTCCGTTTCAGATAAATATTGTTGAAAAGAATGTTTTATCTGAAGTCTGAACGCGAAAAAATACGAAAGAATAGCCAGGAAAGTGGAATTTATTATCTTGTTTCCATGCAGAGTTGAAAGTGGCTTGAGTTGGAGTTAGCGTTCATGGAAACAGAGTAGAGTTGAGTTTTCGTTAAATTATTTTGAACTCGACGAAACTAATGGGATTGAGTAGAGTTGAAATTCAAAATGGCGGCAAATGAAAAGTTTTCATTTTTAATGTCAAGGAAATTTATATTAAACATTTTCAACCACAAATGTGTATATTTAAAACAAAAAAGTATTTTAAAATAATTTTCCGGACATATAATAGTATACATGAGTATTATTAGGCACAAATTAAATTAACTTTATCAAGCGGTATCAAAATTTCAATTCAACCTAACTCTACTCCATGGAAACGATCAACGCCATTTTGGAATTAACGAAAACCTAATTTCAACTCAACCTAATTCCAACCTGGTTCATGGAAACATGGTATATATATATTCCAGCAACAACAATCAAAACAAAATGAAATTGCTACTAAAACATTTTTGGATTTTTTGTTATCGACTATCGTTTAGTCTATACGTAACCAAAGATACGAATACATGCAGCATGTGTGAAAATAATATTTGTTTATATTCTCTTCATGATGTTATGCTAATGTTTGTCGCCACTAAACTTTTCTTATATGCTCTTTTAAATTATCCCATATATTTTATAGTTGTTTTGTTTTACATTTGATTCTAATTCGCAACGGTTATTCGTAACGTTCCTTAAAGGAGATTAATTTTTTAATAATAATAAAAATATGGACAAGGAATTAAAATTGGCAAATTCAATGCCTGGATATATTTTACTTTAAGTGTATCATTCCTGTAAAATGGCCAAAATAATAGGTAAACGTCAAATTGAAGTGTTAACTCCATCAGAAGCAATTAAATATGCTAAAAATCATAACATTGGTGTCATTGAAAATGGTACCTGGTATCCCAAAAAGGAGAAATTGCAGAAATTGTACCGTATTACACCGACATTAGACAAAAAAGAAATGCATGGAATAATACCACATGTAATTATGCAATACAAACAAATAATTATATTTTTAATTAACATCTTTTTCTTTTAGGTCGATCACTACAGTAAATTTTTTTTCCAACCGAATAGTACGATGAATACATTAAAACAAATCCATGATATTTTAATTCCTGAACGATTAGCACCTTTTGTTGAGCCATCTGACATAAATGAATCAAAAATAATCGCTGCGCCTTTTACAAAAGATGTTCAAGGAAACTTAAATCGTATTAGTTATCTTCGGGTGAAAATACTTACATTTGATAAAGAGGTTGCTGGAGTAAAATACTTTACTGTTTACTATATTAATTACGGGAATACCGATTCCGTGAAATTTTCTGATTTACGTCGTGTAATGTTCGTCGACGAGCTTAAAAATATTCCACAGCTTGTTTTTCAGTGTTGTTTATGTGGAATTCAACCATCGTGTTTTGTTTCACCACAGGAATTATGGACAGATAAAATGAACGAACAGTTGAAGGATTTCATAAAAAAAATCAAAAGTCCTTACTATCGAAATTTTCTCATTTGTAAATGGCGTGGCATCGGTACGTTTAAAAAAAGGAAATTTATGTTTCAATGATATTTTGGTAAACAAGGATTTGGCACAAACTGCTGAAGAAAATTATATGTCAAAAGTAAATCACGAGCTTCGGGAACGAAAACAAACGTTACAAATGGAAGGCAGCTTAGCGGATAATATGAATAATAAAGACGAGAATCTCATATCGGACGATATTGAACCACCGCCTAAAGAGTTATGCCATCATAGAGTTACCTTATTAGGCCCTTACAGTCCGTTAGAGACCCAAATGTTTTCACTAATGATATTTGCTGAATATAATAGTGCCAGAATTGATGGGCTATCAATCAATTCTGTTTTACTTGAGTCATTATCTTCGTCGGATTCGCGGAAGCTTATTGTTGCTGCCGAAGTTGGTTTGCAAAATAACTCAACTTTAATCGCTCGTAATACTACGTTGATGCCGAACATAAAAGGGTTCGATATGTTAATGGGTTTATTATTTTGTCTTACAATGCAATTGAAAAAATACCCCACAAATACGCGATATGCAGCATCGTTGACTGGTCTTGGATTTAATAAAAAGACTTTAGAACCTTTCGATAAGGAACATAATATTTTATTCAAGATGGATGTGGAAATTACGATACCAGACATAGAAAAAGTAAGTTAGTTAATTTGTAGTTATCGCTTATCATTTTAATAATGCTGCACTACTTAATTAGATCAATGCAATAAGATATTATATGGATGCATTGCTACACACATTCCCAGGATCATCCACAGCTCGATGATGATACTAAAATACAAGTAATGAATAAAATTAAAAAAAAATATAACTCAGTAAGTCAATTCAATCTATCTACTCAATTGTCATAATTAATAAAATATTTAAAATTTAGACTATTGGAAAAACCTCGGCAATCATGTGAAGTTGTAAATTCGAAGAATGATGGTCAATAGATTAATGTTAAGGAAGAAAACATGCTTGATATGAAACCTATCTTTGGTTTTCGGACAATTTTCCCAGCACATGCTGCTCTGTACTTGGAGGAACCTAAATCAAAAGATACATTAAAACTACGAAACAATTGTGCCGAATTACATAAAATCGCTAAAACAAATGTTATGAGCGCTCCATTCTCATGTTTATTGTACAATCAAACATTAGAAAATGTTATCCAAATTCGAATTCACTTATTTACATTTTTACATGTAGACAGAGAAAAACAGATCAATTTCCAAGATAAGGCTTAATTTTATATTTTACTTTTTTATTTAATTGTTTTATGTAATGAAATTAAAGTTATTATTTTAAGCAATTTTATTTGAATTATGAAAACTTACTTTTATGTATATCAAAATGTGCGGGAGATGTAAAAAATCTCCGAAACAATAAAATGAAATCTCTAATATTCTTTAGTTTTTTTTTGGAATGAATTTATATATTTTTGGGATGGAACTACATATGTAATTTTGGGATCTCAACTGGGGTCTATTATGAAATTTTTCCGATAACGGAAATATTCGATTCGACACTTTAAATTTTTGGGTTTTAATTTAGAATCATTAAAATATTATTAATTTATTTATTTTATTAATGTTATTAAAATATAAATTACTTTTCACTATATTTTGATGAAACGTCAAAATAAGTTCAATCGAATACAGAGTTCGGCGTGCAAAACTCATGGGCCGACCCATCTTCCATATCCAGTACTCTAGGCTGGCATGGAGATATGCAATACGCAGATGATAAGTTAATGCCCCTATTATGGTTATCACCTACGCATCACTTGGCGATGTCTAGTCGCCGCATGCCCATTTTCGTATTATGATTCTCGCCGTGAAAACGAAGTGAGCGAGAGTGATGTCAAAAATGATCATCTTGTATTTGATAATAAATATTGATATTATATATTTCGTTTTAATGCGCAGAACTTGTAACAAATCATTACAGTTTGTAGTAAATGCAATAAAAATTATTAAAAATTTAATTTATACATTAAAAAATGTGATATGTAAATGATCATATCACATTTTTTAATCTATAAATTAAATTTTTAATAATTTTTTTTTCTATTTACCGATTCTATTGTTTTTGTTTGTGTAAGGGAATAAGGTACATTTTGCAAATGTAACGAAACAGGGCAGATCCATTCATTACAGCATTTTTTTTTTTTTTATTTTTTTTTTTTTATATCATTTGCTTAGGTCGACTACCACTTATAGCTGTATATAACCAACGATGTTATTATCAATTTTATATAATTATGTGTATCCAGTCGTAACTTTTTGTTACCACCGGGAATCGAACCCGAGACCCTCTATACACACAGAAAGCGTTCTACCAATGCCTTCTATACTACTGGCCTTTTACTGCTCTCATTTTTCGCACATGACGTCAATTTAAGTCTATACCGAGACTGCGCAATAATCATTTTAGGATATTTACACTAACAAAGCAACTAGAGAAAGCAACAACAACGTCGACTTAGCGTGTCGTCATCATTTGGTGTAAGCGGCCAGTAGTTTAGAAGGCATTGGTTCTACCCACTGTGTTACAGAGGGCGACAACAGCATGTTTTAATACGGCATATTTCATTACTGAATATCACATTACGCCATGTTTCAGTATAGTGTGTTTGAATAATTTGTACCATTTATGTCGTAGAGTGTATGTATAATTTTTTGTTTTGCGATTCTATTCATCTTTTTCTATTCTATTCCTATATTCTAATTTTTTTCTGTATATAAAAACAAAAGTAAAAATTCCGTTGTGGCATTGAATAGTAAAAACATTTTTTGTATGTTTTTATAGTATTGAACAGAGAATACATTTTTGTTTTCTTTATTATACAGCAACTGATTAATCCTTCACAAAATATTTTGTTCTCTATTCACTGCTCTCATCGATCAGTTGTAAAAAATTATTATTCGCTCAGTAAAGAAGGAATAATAAATTTTAAAGAGCGAGTTTTTGAACGCTGGTTCTAATACAACTATGTATAGTGTAGTTTTTTCTGTATTTGTTTCATTAACATGGCTTTATATTGTTGTTGGTTTTGATACGAGTACATATAACTATGTTTTTGTATATTTATTTCTCTCATTTCTATACATAAACAATTATTACGTATGTATATATTAAGAATTAAATCCGGATTGAATCCGGATCGAAATTTGAATATATAGGGGATCGAGTCAACTTCGCATTAACTCGATTAGATCCACCAAATTTGTAGAATCGAGTTAACTCAATCCTTAAAAACACCAATATATACGGAATCGAGTCGAAAAACAACAAGAACAAATTATTATAAAAATATTAATAATAAAACAACGCCATTTTTGCGTATATATAATTTTTTTTAAAATATTTTAATTTTTATTTGAATTTAAATAAATATAGAAAAATGTAATTAGAATTATTTTTTTTGACATTTATGTCAACTCGGTTTCGATTCGATCCAACATAATCCGTCAATATATACGGTAAAAAAAATAATTCGGTTTCAATCCAAAGTTAACTCTAAGTTGATTCGATCCGGATTGAATCCCTAATATATACGTAGTAAATCATGACTTATTCTTTTCATATTACAGCGAGACAAATTGTGATAATTTTATATAATAATAATGTATTTTTTATTGTTAAAAGAATTAAGTATTATATTTCCAAATTACAAAGAAAAAAAAAAAAATAATACTCATATTAAAAATTATTAAATTTTAAATTATTTAATTTGTACAAAAAATCAATTTCGATTAGTTTATAACGAATACAAAGTAACGAATATTGGCTTTAAAAGTAACCATTACTCGTGATTACTCAAAGTACCGAAACTGCACATTTCTAAATTAAATTTATTACTGACCATGTAAAGGCCAATGGACCTAATAAACAATCAAAGTGTTCTTGTGAATAATACTGTTTTAGTGCGTGTATAATTTAAAATAGATTATTAAAAAAATTATTTAAAATTAAATCAAGTGATTATAATTCAAAAAATGAAGTGCATTGTTCCTATGTGTAAAAATTACAACGCAAACAAATTGAGTGCTCTAAGTTGTCATAGATAAACAATTTTTCTATTTTGAGCCTATTTGTGAATTAATGTAACCGTAATTATACCTTAAAATGTCAAATAAACAATTTGAATATAAAAAACATAAGTATTTTTACGTAAAATATTAATTTTTAATAAAAGATTGATGTATTTAATAATACGTCATACTTAAAAAGATGGTGCCAAAGAAAAAAAAAAAAAAAAAAAAAAAAAAAACTTAATAGAGTAAGACAAATAATAGTAGTAAAAATCACATGAAAAAAAGTGTGTATACAACATATAAACAAAAAATAAAAATAAATTCAGCAATAAATGATAAGAGTTATTTTTGCAGCAGTTTAGCAAATCTATAAAAAATAAATCAACTTTAATATTTTTTTTTTTTTTCACGTACAATCATTTTTTAGTAATGTGATTTTGTGTGTAATAGTCAAAGATTAAAAAAAAAAACTTTAAAATACTCTTTAGTGTTTTGTTTTGTATTTCCATTATAACAGTATGAAAACACAAACATAACCTGTGGAACACACTACATTATCTTGGATTCTATACGTTTATACCATGTTTACACCAGTAATATAAAACTATGTAACAAAAAAGTATGACGATGTAAACTCAAAGTAAAATACTTTATTACTTTATCACATACTTTTTTGCTATTAAAGTGAAATATATAAGTAATAAACTATTCTAAGATGTATTCACACCACCATGGTGTAAACTGAAAGAGAAAAATACTTTAATAATAAAATACTATTATAGTATTAAAGTAGCTATGGTGTAAACATGGTATTAATGTTAAAAATGCAAGGTTCACAAACACAAAGATAGGTAACTTTACTTTATGCATATGCATTATTATTTCTTTTGTTTTACGGTACTACGTACACATACATTATTTTTTCTTTTACAGTTTAGGGATAAAATGTAATACGTGCTAAAAAATACGAAATAAGTTCTGTATATTTAGTATAGTGATGTACTAACTTAATGATTTTTGTTCTGTTTTGTTAATGCGTTTGAAAAGAATAGATTGATTTATCCCATCACACTAATTAGTGTACTTTTACATTTCAAACAGTGAAATTTAAAAAAACAAAAAATTTGGCCGCATCCAAAAAATTTTGCATTACATAATTTGTTTCAAGAAAATGATAAGAATGAAATATTGTGCAATAATGATAAATGTTAAAAATAAAAATTTTAAACAAACATACTACAAATTTAGAAAGACACCTAAAAGTAGCTCATTCTGAATTATAATCAAATTACATAAAAATTAAATACGATTTAAAATCTAAAAACAATGAAAATATTAAAACTAAGTTGTGTAAAGAGGTGAATAAAAGAAACATTGAATTGGCAATTGTGGAATTATTTACTAATGGTGTTATGATACTGACTAGTTTTCAAGTGCTGTAATGTGCTGTAAAACTATTAAGGCGAAAAAGGGAAACAACTAATTCAAACAGTAGACAACACTATGTGCATTTATTTTGACGTTATGAAAACAAACTAATATATTTGTGCAGCAGTACAATACAATAATTATAAAATAATGTCGAAATCTAAATTTCATTGGAAGGATGACCATACTTTATTTCTTATCGAAGAAGTAAAATCTTCACCATATATGTGGGACCCTAACAATATTTCGTACAAAAATAAATCTAAAAAACATTTATTTTGGACGAAAACGATCAAAAAATTAAATTCAGTTTTTAAATCTGATGGGGTTTTTACACACGGTAAGGCGTACACTTCTTTTTTGCCATATTATTTTAAGTACATATGGTTTGTTTTATTTTTAAAGCTGATATCGTCAGAAAATGGAACAATACCAAAATTTATTTTATGACGGAGTCGCAGAAAATTTTAAATAGTATGAAAAGTGGAGCCGGTACGGACGACGTAGAGATATCAAATTGGAGGTTCTACGATAAATTGTTGTTTTTAAAACAAACAACTCAGGCAATGCCATCAGTAAATAATTACAACAAACAGTCATTAAACGTTAATATATTTCGCAAGAAAAGTCAAAATACAATGCCATTCTTGAATGGCGCAAAAAAATAAAAACAAAAATGTAAGTTTTTTTATATGAATATAAAATTTAAGATAAACTCATTTGAGTAAAATTAAGATTACTAAATAAAAATAACAAAATAATGTTTATAGAAGTTAATTATAAAAGAAAAAAATTAACAAATCTTCAATTGGTAAATTTTTCTAAAAGGGGAAGGATGTAATGCCACACACTTATCATGAAATTTCGACATCATTCGCGTTGCAATACACTTTGCATTTCAAAATAAATACACACAAAAAATATTTAATAATTTGAGAAATTGGATGAAATTGTATTTTGTAAAATAAACATATTTTATATTTCAAAATTTTAGTTTGCTTTATCATGATTTAATAACAAAAATAAAATATGTTTATTAGACATTACGAAATATTGTTATATAATTAATATTAAGTTTTGGATATGGATTAAATCGATCGAGTGAAAAGATTATTATTGTTTGAGGAGCCGTCGATTGATGGTCAATAATAAAGTTTATAAAACGATAAATATGAATTATATAGAAAAGATCTAAATAAATCTTTATTAATAAAAAGTTAAAAAGGGAGTTTAATTTATAAAATATCAGATTTATCATTTTGAAATATGAGTAAACCATATCCTTTTTTATATAACCATCCTACTCTAACGCGCCTTAAATGAAATAAAAAATTTTATATCGGCAAAATGAACATTTATACTCTGTAGTATAACTCTACTGAAAAAAAAATTTATTTATCTGTAAAGAGGCTTACTTACTTATTCCATCATAGCAGGTAAAACAATACATGCTTCATCTAGTGACTTAAGAAACTCACACAATGCTTCGCCGGTGTTTTGCTTCAGAGATTCCAAAGTGATAACTATCGCCTAGCAATACAAAATAAAATTATTTAAGTATTTCCTTTATCAAATACCGAGACTACACTTTACTTCGTAAACCAATTCGTGTTAGAAATGAGGAACATATAAAGGTTGTAGGCACCGATGAGCCTCCGGAATATCACGCGATGATAGGTATTCTTGTAATAACATTGACATTTCCTTGGTAATCGACTTAAATGGCCGCAACGGTTCACCCATTTCCCAAAACATTATGCAAGACAGCCCAACCACATTTCATATTCAATAACGTATGGGTCTGTTTTAATGCAGGTTGTATATGTTCATTTGATATTTTCATTTCTGGATGCGTTACACACTTTGGCGGAATACAATCGTCAGCCACTGCTCGAGCAATGAAATTACATTACACTACATACACTTTAAGTAAGGTCACCGCTTCTGGTATATCCAATATTAAATCAGGTAGGTTAGTTAACAACATATCAAAACCTACAATACAAATTAGAAATTAATACCAAAGCGATTTCACATTGCGAAAATTTATGATCCATGGCCATTTCAATCGCAACATATATTACCATAGGTCGCATTTTTCCCGTTACATATTCATCTATGCTGTGTGCTACTTCACTGGTATCGCCATTTTCAAAATATTCCAATATTATTGGCTCAGTTAATTTAATAAATTCTTCCGCCGTAATCTCGGGTATGACCTCTTTCAATTCAACGTTCTTATCATTAAATTCTTCATAGTTGGGGTCATTTTGGTCCTCGTAGTCTTCTTCTAGTATTTCATAACCAGAAAAACTCCAAACACCTTTTCGTTCAGCACCACGTTTCTTAGATAAACCGTGTCCATAACCGTTACGTGATCGTCGACTATTCTTGGTGACGCTACCCCAGATATTTCTTTATCGCGGCTTCCATGTTTTGTTAAACGCTTTCCCTTTCGTTTACAAACATCACCAGTTAAATCTAAACTACTTTTAATAGCACTATCATCTGGGACCGCGATTTCATCTACATCCAAAACTAAACCGGTGTGGTTCAAATGAAAACACTACGAATAATAATTAAATTATATTATTTTAGTAAATGCTTTTAAGCAAATGAACTATATATTTGATTACAATATATTTTAATTAATTTTATAAAACAAAAATAAATTTGATTTTATCCTACAAATTATTTATCAAATAAATTGCGTATTACCTTAAGTGTGCTGTCCTGCTGTGTATACGAATAACTTTTATGCTGTCTTACTGTCTTACAACAATAATCCCATAGCTATATGTAATTTCAAATTGGATTTATTGTAATTCAACTTTTCTGCTGGTATAGAATTATTCAATTGTACCTGTAGTTCAAATGTTCACCACCAGGGCAATTTTATTGAATACTTTTATTTTTAAATGTTGGCAATAAAAATCTTAGAGTAAAAAGAAACAGAGTGAACGTTTGCAGCTGCCAAGTGAATCAAATTCGGAGGGTAAAAGAGAAAGCATATAAATCAACGGGTCGTATTTAGAATTTGCTCGATCGAAATTTAAAACTACACAAATTCTAATTTGGTAATTCGGGATTTTATGATTCAGGATTTTGAGGCGATCCCAGGTTATATTCGGTAGCGATGAACGAATTTTTTTGACCGCTTGGTATGGAAGTTAATTTTGCGACAGCGGATGCAACTTCATTCAATACAATTTCCTAAATTTACAATTTTTATATTAAAAATCCAAAATTTGTATTATTTTTTATAATTTATTGGTATAAAATTATTTATATTATCGTTTCTATACAATACACAAATAAATTAATGCATATTTAAATTCGCCGCTCGCCGTCGACGCTTGGTGTGTGTGTATGTCTAGTCCTTATAATGGTACTATTCCATGTGCATACAAAATTATCTCAGCAAAACTGAAACGAGACAAAAATATAGATCGACTACAGGAAGAATGGCGCATCCGATTATAGCTTGCTGAGCATTTGCTGAGGAAATTGTTGTTTTGCTGCCATTATTTTTCATAAAAAATATCAACCCGACTATCAAAATCCCGACGCTCAAAATCCCGAATTTCAAAATCCCGACTCTCAAAATCCCGACTTTCAAAATCCCGACTTTCAAAATCCCGATTTTCATAATCCCGATTTTTAAAATCCCGATTTTCAAAAGCCCGATTTAAAAAAAAAAAATATGAATTCGGGCGCTCGTGGGCCTGCCGGCTAACGAAAACAAGCAATATTTTGTAAATGCAACATTTTGAAATGCAATAATTGGTGAGGCTAACGGCTTTGGTAACTCTCACGGGCACGCGGGAGGTCGCTGCGCTCCCCCCCGCTTAGCCCTCCGAGGGCATTTAGAAATGAATTTCGGGGGACGTAGGAGCCGGGATCAGCAAACATGTCGCACTGCGTGCCGCACGTAGGAGCGGATTATATAGAATCTATTAATAATTGCAAGGATTTCATACTGTTAAAGTTAGCCGAAAGTTTCCAGCCGAAACATAATGCAGATAGTTTCTTGAATACAGCAAAAATCAGTCATGAACTCGAATTAAGTAAATTCTCCTATTGAGGGTTATATCATTCGGGTGAAGGAGAAATTATTTCAGTTTATAGGAATTAAAAAATCAATAGGAGCGATAGTATAAAGAGAGTTTAACTTTCGGCTGAAATAGTCAAGACACTATCTGCATTATCTTTCGGCTGGCAACTTTCGGGATTTGTAAAATTTTATCAAAGTCGGGATTTTAAAAATCTGGATTTTGAAAATCGCGATTTTGAAAGTCGGGATTTGAAAAGTCGGGATTTTGAAAGTCGGGATTTTTAAAGTCGGGATTTTTTTTTGTCGGGATTTAGCTAATTCGGGATTTTGTGATTCGGGATTTTGAGCCGATCCCGGTGCATATACATCAAACGGAAGTTTCTCTGATCCTATAAATACATCGCGAGATTTTATACGTAGTCATTTTAATGATTATACATTTTAATGTTTTGATGAGAGTTGGCTTGAAGGCCTAGTAATCTAAAGTAAAACGAAATTCTGATTAGTTAAAAAATTTTACCATTTTTTATTGAAAGACTTACTTGTATTCATAAACCGCCATTCGATCAAGCCACAATCATTTTAACCTGGCCCAATGAATTGAAACCATGCATTTGATTAATCAATTCCATTAAAGTTCGTTGAATTTCACGATAATTTGCGTCTAGTTGTAATGTTACCGCACGAGCGAGTAGTGATTCGTATACTAAACAACCTTTTGGCGGTGTTATACCAACACGCAAAAATAATTCACGATATTAACGGAAGTTCAATGACCTCACGAGTTTGTTCGGATAGGCCGCCAATAGCGGAATATGTTACATCACCAAGATCTTCGTGAGACATATTATAAACTAGGGAATCAACTGACGCGGTCAATTATTGTAAGTGTGGTCATATCAACAGTTACCCTAGTTCCAGCCTTCAATTTTGTCTTGTCTAACTGACATCATCCAACAACATATCGTAGCCCGTTTGTTGCCTGCACAATAACTCTAAAAATATATATAAACATAGATTATCGTTTCACTGAATCACTGACATATTGGAGGTACATATTTACATTTATCCTCAGTCAATTGTTTGAGTACCTCCTGAACAATTTGGCCAACACTTTGCAAAGCTTTTAAATCATTTTTTGACTTATCGAACTGATTATATTATCACTAATATTATATTCCCAAAATAGTGTCATATAAAATTTCTAGGTGGGTCGTGTGGGTTCTCATTGAGTATAGATTCATTTGGTGTTTCATCCCAGTACGGATAATAGTAATCAAATAAAATTTCCGAGTTGTTCGATTCCAGCGTATGCACCAAATACTTGGAAATTTTTGACATTTTTACGATGCCCAGTAACCAAATTGGCAAATGTATCGATTAAATTTGTTTGAAATACAATCTCTTTGTTGATTTCCTACGAATATATAAAAAACACAGATTAATTTAAAAGACTAGCCAAGCGGTCTACAATCATCACCACTTATATTGTCCTGTGTCCATTAACTGTTACAAACTTTTAACTTTTCATTATCTTCCAGTACCGAAATATTTACACTACTAGTCACTGGATATAGGTGACTAATCATGTCATTCTACAATAGACACACAAAACAAATTAGGACATTTAAACAAATTCACGATCAAATCTAGCTCGTACTGTAGGCAATGGTGTTTTGAATGTGAATGACTTTCGAGAGGACGTTTTCATTGGAGTAACCATTACAAATATCACAACATTCAAATTTTAAAGTTTAAAATACTAATTCACTAGATTTATTATTATGTAAAACTAAATATTTATAATATATTTTTGTTAAATTAATGTAATTTATTATTTATTTATTAATTTATATACGTTTTAAAATGTTTGAGAAATTTTTTGGCTTTTGCACGACTATGAAGTTTTAGGTTAATTTACGAACTTATGATTTTTACATTTTCCTTAACATGCATAGGAGGGTTTTCGATTTCGATTGTTTATATGATTTTTAGAATATTTCGGTTGTCTTTGGGGGGTGAGGAATTGCCCAACTACATGAAGTCAGAAAAAATGCCATAGAAAAATCTAGAATTTTGATACGTCGTATGAATATGCACTAAGTGCGTATTTTTACGACATATAAAATTCTGAATTTTTCAATTCGAAAAATATTTGGCCAAATTAATTAAAAGCCGTAATTTTAGATCAAAACCATTGCAGAAATATCCCTTTCTCAACCAAAAAATGGCTCAGAAAAAATGCCATAGAAAAATCTAGAATTTTGATACGTCGTATGAATATGCACTAAGTGCGTATTTTTACGACGTATAAAAATTTTGGATTTTTCCATTCGAAAAATATTTGGCCAAATTGATTAAAAGCCGTAATTTTAGATCAAAACCATTGCAGAAATATCCTTTTCTCAACCAAAAAATTACAAAAAATGGCTCAGAAAAAATGCCATAGAAAAATCTAGAATTTTGATACGTCGTATGAATATGCAGTAAGTGCGTATTTTTACGACGTATAAAAATTTTGGATTTTTCCATTCGAAAAATATTTGGCCAAATTTATTAAAAGCCGTAATTTTAGATCAAAAACATTGCAGAAATATCCCTTTCTCAACCAAAAAATAAAAAAAATGGCTCAGAAAAAATGCCATAGAAAAATCTAGAATTTTGATACGTCGTATAAATACGAACTGCGGCAGCACTAGTAATGGAAAAATTCAAAATTTTTGTGCGTCGTAAAGCACTATAAAAGGAAAACAAATTTTGGAAATTGTCATCAGTAGTAAAAAGTAAGAGTAACAGTTAAGTGAAAATACATTGTGTTAATAAATTGTGTTTAATAAATTGTGTTATTAAATAGTGTTCAATAAATTGTGTTAATTTTTAAAAAAAATATAATAAAAATTTTTTGTAATAAAGACTGTAAGTAAAGGCTAATTATGATTTTATTTTTATTTATATATTTTATTTTTTATTTTAATTTTTTTACATTGTTTTTAATTTTTTTATTTTTTTATATTTTTTTTAATTTTATTTTATAATTTTTTTATATTTATTTTTTGGCTATAGTAAAGAAAAGGGGGGTACGTAAAAATTCGTTCGGATTGTTTTGTTTGCTTACATTAAAAATAGAAAAAATAATAATTTAGAACTAATTTAATTAAAATATATTTTATTTTAAATTAAATATTATATTTAAAATAAATTGAATTTTAAATTAATTATTTTTATTTATATTTTTAATTATGTATAAGCAAACAAAATAATCCGAACCAGCTATGCTACATTATAATTTGGTTTTCTGGATTCAAAGTACTACGCAATAGATTTTAAATTTTAATTTAAACCCTTATTTTAAATTAAATTATTAAATTTTTTTTACTGTAATAATATAACAATATTCTAATTTTGATTTTATTAATTTAAAAATATTTAACATTACATATGGATGTTTTTTTCTTATTTTATTTTACTTATAAAAATATACTTTTAATAAACCAAATTAAATTAAATTTTATAAAAAAATAAAAATAATATTAATTTATATTGTTTTTTTTATTTTGCAGGTTCTTCCATTACACATTCAACTTAATATATTTAAACTTCATAAATAGTAAATCAATAATATCATCAAGGATATTATCAAATAAAAGTATTTTGTAATAAGGTAAGTGAAAACTGATTAATATATAATATTTATAAAATATTTATATAATTTTATTAATATAATTTTTTAAAATTTATTTGGTTATTTATTTTTTATTTATTGAAATATATATGTATTACCAGTATGAAAGCGAAAAAATTTAGTAGACGCAATATTGAAATTGAATATTAATAAATCGCCATATTAAAACGTCAAAATATGCATACAATAAATATGCTATTGAGTTATGCCGACATAGCATGTATTCATAGCATGCAGATAGCATAAAAATATTATTGCGTGTCTCCACTTGCCATTTGATCGAAATTTTCTAGCATAACTAGATAGCAATAGCAGGCGGAGAGTCCATGTAACACGGCTTCTCCACCTGCTATCTGCATGCTATTGCAATCTACTTTCTCTTTCTATCAAAATTTGCCAAGATGGAGTCTGGTGTGGTAAACTTGCTATACTATATAATATTTATAAAATATTTATATAATTTTATTAATATAATTTTTTAAAATTTATTTGGTTATTTATTTTTTATTTATTGAAATATATATGTATTACCAGTATGAAAGCGAAAAAATTTAGTAGACGAAATATTGAAATTGAATATTGGTATATCGCCATATTAAAACGTCAAAATATGCATGCTATAAACATGCTATCGAGTTATGCCGACATAGCATGTTTTCATAGCATGCAGATAGCATATAAATGTTATTGCGTGTCTCCACTTGCTATTTCATCGAAATTTTCTAGCATAACTAGATAGCAATAGCAGGTGGAGAGTCCATGTAACACAACTTCTCCACCTGCTATCTGCATGCTATTGCAATCTATTTTCTCTTTCTATCAAAATTTGCCAAGATGAAGTCTGGTGTGGTAAACTTGCTATAATATATAATATTTATAAAATATTTATGTAATTTTATTAATATAATTTTTTACAATTTATTTGATTATTTATTTTTTGTTTATTTAAATATATATGTATTAACCGGAATGAAAGCGAAAAAATTTAGTAGAAGCAATATTGAAATTGAATATTGGTATATCGCCATATTAAAACGTCAAAATATGCATGCTATCGAGTTATGCCGACATAGCATGTTTTCATAGCATGCAGATAGCATATAAATATTATTGCGTGTCTCCACTTGCCATTTGATCGAAATTTTCTAGCATAACTAGATAGCAATAGCAGGTGGAAAGTCCATGTTACGGTAATTTACTTTTAGATGTTTTTTAATTTCAGTTTTTCTGACAAATTGTATTAAATTAGTAGTGTCAGAAAAATTAAAGAACAAACTTTCAAAGCATAAACTGTTAACAAAAATACAACAAAACTGTACATATTTGTTAAAATACGTAATTGAATTTTTCTGAATATAAATATTACCACGCGAAATGTAAACTTACTTTTTGTATAGCCAGGGTAACTTGAGTAACTTTTGATACCAACATTAAAAAAATTAAAATTACTCAAAAGTTACCATGGGATATTTCCGAAAACGCCTAATGTTGGTAACAAAAGTTACTCAAGTTCTCCTACTTATACAAAAAGTAAATTTGCATTTCGCGTAGTAATATTTATATTCAGCAAAATTCAATTACGTATTTTATTAAATATGTACTTTTTTGTTGTATTTTTTTAATAGTTGTACTTTGTTTTTTATTAGTTTGTACTTTAATTTGTCTGACACTACTAATTTATTACAAATTGACAAAAAGATAGAAATTAAAAAACAACTAAAAGTAAAATACCCTAAAGTTACTCTACATGTTCGAGGATCGAAAATAAAATTCAATCACCGAATAATTTTTTATACATAGTGTGATAGTGCCCCATTAAATTAATTAAATTAATTAAATTAATTAAATTAATTAAATTAATTAAATTAATTAAATTAAGTCGAATCCCTGAATCGACCCCAATGTTTTTTATTTATAACTCAATATATTTTGTATTTTTCTATACAGTCGTTAAATAAATATTCATCGTACAAAAATTCGTTCATGAACGTACAAAAACCGTTCGAATTCGTATTGCGGAATAGGGGAAATTTTTAAACATATCGTACATTTTCGTATTCGTATTAGTTAGAATTATACGTATTCGTGTATTCAAGAATACCGATTATACGAATTTGTACATTTTCGATTTGTATTCGTATTCAGGAATAGGGGGGCTGAATTTTTTTTTTTTTTTTTTTTTTCTTTTTTGTTGTTGTTGAATTGGTTACCATAATTATAAATAAAAAATATGAAATAAAGTATGTATTTTTTATGGCAACCGCAAACTGAAAAAATTCCCCTACTATCAACAAACATAATTTTTTTGTGATTGGTGTGTCGACACGACAAAAATAATTTTTTTTGGAAATTTTTTTTTTGAATATTTAAATTAAATTAAACAATTCACACGAAATTTTAAATAAATTTATTTTTTTTTAAATACATTAAATTTGATACTCAATGTTCCACGTTTCTAAATTATTTTCCCGTTAGAAATTCATTAATTAAAAATTTAAAAATAATGTTCTCATTGCCCGCTTTCATCTCTGGATTCTGGCATTGTTCCTTTTAACTAAGAAACTAGCCCAAAATAGTTCCTTCGACGAAAAAAAAAAAAAACACCCTACATACGTATAACAAAATATTAAAAACAAAAAATTTTTAGATAATAAATATTTTCTTAAAATTTATCAATAAAAATTACAATTTATTTATTAAAATTAATTTTAATATGTATATTTAATTTACATTCCATGCAATTGGATCAGTTAACCATTACATATATTAGAACAATAAAACCTAAATCTAATTCCAATATCCTCATATGGCTTGAGAGATAGTAAATTTGTATACAATACGGGATCCAGTGACGTCAGTTGATGTATATCTATATCCGAATGGTTACCAGTCAATTTCGATAAGATGAACTCGGCCACTGGAAGTTCAACGAATAAATTTTCGAACAATGCTTTATCCAATATTCGTTGAAATATAATAATCGATCAAGTTTGTTTGATTGATAATGTTGGCCCATCCTCATCTTCGAGGGTAACTACTTGCACTTAAATGATTAAACAAAATTTTTTTGATGAAAGTTCACTTCAACGGCAACATATAGTAATCTAAAGTAAAATGAAATTGTTTATTTAAAAAGTTTACAATTTGTTTATTAAAATACTTACTTGTATTTATAAATCACCATTTGATTGTGTCATCAAATCATAACAAATCATACACAGGGATTGAATGGAATCTGGTTACCACCTTATAACCAGTCAAAATTATGCTTCGCATCGCCTATCTGAATCACATACGTATTCCCGTTCTGCTCGAACAGCATAGCCCCGTCTCGGTACAAACATTTCTTAAATCGGCATCGTTCAAATTATCCGACAATTTAACAATGGCTTCATAATTAATTTCACCATGATTGACGAAAGATTTGGCATACATTTTTAAAATTTACAAACGTGCCTATTAGTTAGGAAGCAGAATTTCGATGTAAACGTCCGGAACATAATAATGCTAGATCTAGCATACCAGGACAGTTTATAGCCATAATCAGTTGAACCTAACCCAACGAATCGAAATCATGCATTTATGCTTAATCAAAATTCCGTTAGAGCACATTAAATTTCATGATCAGCTGATGTGCATTCGGAAAAAATGATGACCTCCACTTTGCATCAATTTCATCCATGAATATAATGCACGGTTGATAATCACAATCACAGTTAAACATTTCACGTATTAAAGGAGCACTTCATATCAAGGGCTACCTTAAATCCAGCCTTCAATTTTCTCTTTCTAACTGACGTTGACATCCAAAAACATATCGTAGCCCGTTTGTTGCCTTCACACTACATACCTGTAAAAATATAGATAAAAGTAAATTATCGTTTCACAAAATCACTAACATTTACGTTTAGTTTTAGCTTTTTGTTTTTTAGCTTTATTGTTATAGTTCCAATAATGTATTCTGATTTCTGATGAGAGTATCAATTAGTTTATTTTTAAATCTTTAAGGTATTAAATGTAAACGGTCATTTTTTTATTATTTTAATAATTTTACATTTTTTAATGTTTCTTCCTAAAATATATAAGATAATATTTGAAAAATTTTATTTAGTAAATGTTTAATAAAATATTTTTATAATTAATATTTATCAATTACTTGTTATCCATAAATATTACCAAATGTACCCATATCAATTACAACGAACACAAGCACGACGATTCAGATTGGATTCAGCGGACCAATTCCGATTCGAAGATGCGCCAGATTATGTTGTAAATGCGTTTTTTGAAAAATGTACCTACAAAAAACGAATTACAGTTGTTACGTTTTGTTTTGTGAATGGAATCAGTTATGAGGGCATGATATCATTAATCAGGTGGACAGATTTTAAAAAGATGGATCGTATCAAAATTGACAAACTATGGTCAGATTGCCTACGTGAACCATACAAAAACCGTTGGTATGCCTATAATTGCCATTTAAAATGTATAACATATTTAAATGGTTCACGACGTTTAAGGAATTGATGTTTCTTTATGTTACTAAAAATAAACTTTTTAAAATTTATATTGAAAAATGTTTATATATAAATTCCTATAAGAAACAAATTAAAAGAGATATTTCCACCTTTATACCGTACCATGTACTGTTTTCATTGGTCCTGCTTCGTACCATGTACTGTATCGTGATGTACTGTTTTATTACATCCTGTTTTGAAATGTGCCATAGTGAGCGGCTTCGGTTACTATCACATATACGATCGATTGCATCATTCTGAAATTAAAAACACATATATTTAATGAAATTTACCATCAAATCCATTTTGTACTGCAGGCAATGGTATTTTGAATATGAGACGTTCGTGATGACAATTTCGTTAAATTAACCATTACAATATTACATAAATTTATCTAATTTACTATTAATTTATTATTTGAGAAATTTACTGCTTTTTGGCTGCTGCACGACTGTCAAATTTTAGGTTACTACGAACTTGTCAAAAATGTCCCCTCCATATTTTATCCCTTTCTCAACCAAAAAATAAAAAAAAATGGCTCAATTGAAATCCAAACCACACAATTGTGTGAGTACAAAATCATAGTATGTAATGGCGTTACATTTTTGACATGGTACTTTTGCCCTACTCGCACAATTGTGTTAGTAAAACACGAAAGGGTTATAGTAGTTATTGAAGAATGATGTAAATCCAAATTTTCTGATTTCGATACATCATTTATTTATGTGTGACGTCATTACTGTCATTAATAATGATAGTGTAAGGTTTTCATCATTGCTATTTGTACATCATTACATATTTTTCTTTAGTTCTACGTATAATATATAATTTTATATGTATATAAAATTGTTTTTCGGGATTGCTAACTGCACAAAAGGAAGGATTTGTTGTCAACTAGAAAAATTTTTTAACTAATATATTATATTAAAATATTAATAATTATGTATATGTTAAAATTATATTTTGTTTATTACAAAAGTAAAAAATATATATATATATATATATATATATATATATATATATATATATATATATATATATATATATATATATATATATATATAATATAATATAATATAATATTGTATTTATTTAGGTACAGTAAACCCCCGGTTTAACGGACATAAAATATAATTTTAATATATAACTATTAATATGTAAAATATTAATATAATATTATATTCTATCAACATTTTGATATACATAATATTATGTGATGTACTCGTTGAAAAGATTTTTTGGCCGATGACAATATTTTTATCAGAACGATTTCAGTATACAGAACGATTAATAAAACTTAAGTAATGACGATAATATTGACATGTAGGAATTACCATGTAATTCTACCAAAACTAAAAAGAGTAATGACGCAAGTAATGACATTACTGGTAATGACATTATTACTGACCATGTAATGGCCGGCCCTATATGATCATGGTACATATTCCTTTATAGTGTTTTACTAATACGATTATGTATAGTTAAAGCAAATGAATCATATCAAAAATTTAATTTTGTATGTTATTCAACCAACTTACACATTTGTTAATTCCTTTTTAACTTATTTTCGTGTTAGTTTTACTTTAATTCAATTGAAAATATCAATTATGGTTAATTGATATTATTTTTTTTTTTTTTTTTTTTTATATTAAAGTAATTAAACAACAAAAAAATGGGCTACATCGGAAACCATAACGATTTATTTTGGGAAAAAGTGTTTATGGCCCTAGATGAATTAGAGGAAGAAGGTGTCCTAAATGATGAAATTTTTGAGGAAAAAGAGGATTCAGTCGACAGAGTTATATTTATTGAAGATAGAGGTGGTGATTCATCTCAAAATAGTGATTATGAGAATGAATACCATTCCCCTTGGGAGGAGTATTCAGATAATGATAATGATGATAATCTTGAATATGGAACCCAACAAGATATGGATATAATTGAGGAGGGGGGGCCAGGATTTTTATATTAAAATTATTAAATATAATTATTTTATTTTTTCAATGGTAATTTGAGATGTTTTACATTGTATCTGAGATTAATTGGGAAGTCCGTTAAAATCGAATGTCCATTAAATCCGAATGTTTTTAAATTTAATCGAATATAGATTTTAGATTTGTTCTTTAATATGGGTATCTAGGACAGAAATCGTTTATCTCTTAACTACTAATAATGAATGAAAATAAGATTCATAAACGATTTTTAGAACATGTTCTGAGATATGGCCATCAGATATTTTTTAGCTAATTATGTTGTTGGAATTGGATATGTTAATTAGAAATGGGTTTCTGAAATTATTATTGAGTAAATTTTTGGAATATGGTGAAATATAATAGAATTCAGTAATGTAATTCTTAAATGATTTTTGAAAAAAGTTCTAGAATTAGGCCACTTTAGAACGTAACTCGATCAATTTTTTTTTAATCGTTTGTGATGGGATCGGATATGTTCAATTGAGTGGTAGTCTTTAAGGCGTTTTGTTTTGAATCACCTAGATAATTGAACGCGTCATAGGAAGATGATTATATAAAAAAGCATATGGCTTAGTCATATTTCAATACGAAAAACCCAAAATCACATGTTTATTTATATGCTGCGTGCGCAGTGACAACCTATGGTGACGACTTAATTTTGTGTTTTAAAAATCATTAATTAAAATACATTAAAATAATAAAAATATTTAGTAATTTATGTAGTAGTACGTGGTAGTGCAAAAAATTATAAACTTTTAATCGAAATGAAGTGTATTGTGGAAAATTGTAAAAATACACCTTAAAAATTTTCAAAAGGCATATCTTACCACATCAGTAAATTTACTAAATGTTTATATAAAATAAAATGTAAATTGTATTAAGAACAAAGTAATTTGTGGTAAATTCATCCTTAATTTAAATTATAAATCAGTAAATTAAGTAAACAATTTTGATGTCGGCGTGGGATTTTTCTCTTTTTGTTTCTGTTTATAAACATGTGTTATATTGCCAATGACATTTTTCTTATTACTACGTGCTTATTACGTACATATTCTACGTGTTTTTTTTTTTTCATAATTATTTTTTACATTTTTCAATACTATAAATATAATTTCTTTTACTAAAAATAAAAACAATTAATGCGTACTATATTCTAATAAAAATAATTGTGAATTTGTGTACTTTTAAATTTCAATTGAGCAAATTCTAAATACGAATCATTAATTAATATGCTTTCTCTATTACTCTCCGAATTTGACTCACTTGACACCTGTAAACATTCACTGTGTATTTCTTTCTACTTTAAGGATTTAACTTGATAATGTTTAAAGCTAATTGTATAGTAAACTTTTAATTTTTTATAACTAAAATTTATTTTTTATTTTTTATATTTTATTTACATAGGAGTTAGATTACATACACAATATGGTTGAAGATTTTTGGGATTTTTCAAAGGAATTCATCCGTTATATATTACAGAAAGATGGTGCAATATTAAATTTCGATACTAGAGAAGTATTAAAAACTGGTGGTCGAAATGGAAAATGGATCTCCGAAGAGGCCCGTGTAGCCTATTATAAAACAGTAGATCATAATGAATTCGCCGAAAAATTAGAAAAATTAATAAAAAAATAAATTTTTTTATTAATTAGTTGAAATTATGTTTTATTTTTATTTTTGTAACTGGTTGGTTTTTAGCTGCAAATATTATTTTAAACACTTTGCGGTATCTAATGAGTACTCAATCAATATGATATTTTTATTTAATTAACGCATTAAGATGTTTTGCTTTTTATATGTAATTTGCTGTTGATATTTCTATCATCTGTTAACTCTCGATCCTTGGAAGGCATTGATGAATTTTGTTGTTGCTCACCTAATTTTGAGTTCATCTCGTTGTTTTATGGAATATCAAAATCATGACTGATGAGTAACGATGGTTGTGACCAGTCGAGCGTTGAAATTGTCGGAGTACTGGGCGGCGGGATCTTTATTCAAACCATTGACGCATATTCTCTAAGAATAGGTTGTACTTCTCCACCAGTTGTCTTCTAGAAATCTAATACGAATACGTTAATTTCAACGATGGGATTGCAGTTCTAATTTTGTCATCTATTGTTTAACATAATTTTTCGCCCCTATTCTCATAGTCACATCACTTCATATGATGTGAGTGATAGTTATCATATCACATGAAGTGATATAACTATGAAATTGTGTTGTTAATAAAAATATTCGCTTCATTTAAAGTACTTACACACAATTGTGCGTGTAGATATACGCCCCAATTACCATAGTCGCATTACGTCATATTTTGTGACTATATGGTTACATCGCTTACTTTTTCTATTCTTATATTCGCAACTTACGCCTATTATCGTTTTATACGATTATTGTCACATTGTTTTCTTATGTGACTGTGTGTTTCTTATTTCACTGCATATGATAAATTTATCCATACCCAAAATTTACAAATATATATACTACACATACATATTGTTTGTTTAATATTGTTGTATTTTTTTTTTTTTGTTTAATTTCATTATATATTCTGTAATTTTCAGAAACAGAAATAATCGTCAACATAGAAAAAATAAAAAATGCCCAAACGAAAGATTGGAGAAGAGGAGGAATTTGAAACAAAATTTTCAAATATAAAATGTGGGCTAAAATCAAAATGTAATAATGAACTTGTTTTTAACAAAATTCAAAAAGATGTCGAAGAGATATCATCTCTTAGTGTAGAATGTTCTAGATATATACATTATTCTTTAATGAAAAAGTGGGAAAATGGAATTTTTGAAGATATTAAATTTAATGATTATTATTATCACCTATTTGAAAATAAATTATCAAAATATGAATTAGAGCCTAATTATCGGGATATACGCAACAAATTTCATTTAAAATTGTATGATAAATGTTATAAATCGAATTTAATCATTGATGCTGCAAATAGATATTCTACTTTATTTCATAATAATTTTTGGATGCACGGATACCGGCGAATTAGAAATTTTTTAAATCGTTTTGATAAAAATACATACGATACAATGCATTTTCTATTTAATGCTATTAGTGACAGAATTCCAAATCCCAAATTAATAGAAGCATTAAGAGAACATTTACATTGGAATGGTGAAAAATTTTATAATTTGATAAATAAAAAGACCTATTTTGAACATATAAAATTTTTCTACAAACTACAACGTTACAATGAAGAGAACAATTTGAAAAATTTTAATTTAATTCCAATTTTAAAATTTGGGCGACATCATGTGCGTTATGATTCTTTCGCTTTGTGGCAACTATTACGATCCATAAATTTATGTACGGGACCATGGAAAAATTTTGACCAAAATTTAGAATGGAGGAAACATTTTAAAATTTTAGAGACGAAAAATAAACATTTTGAAAATTCAATGATGACTGATGGTGTAGCTATTTCTTTTTTAATGGGCAAAAATGAAAAAAAAGAAATAAAGTCAAAAAAGACAAAAAAACAAAACAATGAAGAATATGTTTTTGGAAATATAGGTAAAATAAAAGAAAACATAAATTTATATGATACAAAAATTGGTTTAGATCCAGGGCTAAAATTAATTGTTGCCGGTGTAAAAAATGATAAGCCAATTAAAATAAAGAGTAGCCGGTTTCGTCAAATGACGGGTGTTAACACAAGGAATTTTAAATTAAAAAAATGGACCACAAATTTACCAAATACAACAATATCTCCAATGTCCAAGAATTTTGAACAATACACAAAATATCAGTTATCAATATTTAATTGCACCCAAAATGAGTTCATGCAAAGAAAAGTTGCCCGTTTGAAATTTCAAAAATACATTTGCGTAGAAAAGGCTGCATTTAAATTGGCAAAAGAAATAATTGGTGATGTCAAAAAACAAAAAACACTGGTTGTTATTGGTTCAACGAAAATTGCTGGCAACTCGCCAATGAGAGGATATATACGAACGCCGCAACCAAAAATTTTAAAAGCTTTAAACACTTATTCGGACGTTTTAGAAATTGGAGAATTTAGGACAACAAAATTATGCGCAAATTGTCATAATGAGCATATCACGTCTCTGTCTCCACATCGGTACCAGTTTTGCCAAAAATGTGGTATCACGTGGAACAGGGACGTGAATGCAGGAAAAAATTTACTATATCTGGGATTATGCAAAATTCACGATATAGAAAAACACGAAAATTTTAAAAAAAATACAATATTAAATACGACAAAAAAGAAAACTGCTAATGTGAAGGTAAATATTCAATGGACAAAATACACAATATAAATTGAGATTATTAATACATTGATATATAATTAATTCAATTTTTTTTTTTATAATTTTAAATAGAGCATAATTGGTGACAAAAATAAAGCTGAAACAACAGGAGTCACAACAGTTGGTATAACACAGTCAACCAGTGGAACTAGAAAAGCAGCAACAACTACACGTACACGGGTTACAGATGACACGGCGGGCTCATCGTCCACTATAAATGATGATAGTAAAACCATAAAACTTACAACAGCTGCCGATCAAATGAAAAAACAATCATCAAAAACTCTATCCGCATTAGTAACAACAACAAGTACGAAATTTGGAATAGAAAACCCATCTTCAATCTTGAAAACTTCTGATGTAAAGGTAAATATTCAATAAACAAAATACCGAATTTAAATCGCAAAATATAATTAATTCAATATTTTTTTTTGTATAATTTTAAATAGAGTAAAATTGGTGAAAAATGTAAAACTGCAACAACAGGAGCCACAACAGTTGGTGTAACACAGTCAACAACAACCACCAGTGGAACTATAAAACCAGCAACAACTACACATACACGGGTTACAACTAGGCCTTATAATAAATTATCTTTAACAAAAAGAAAAATGTAAAAAAAATGTAAACTATATCCTCAAAGTAAATTTATTTATTACTTTGGGATGATTTTCTATTTATGAATAAATAGAATATTTAACGTTTTGTTAAGTTAACATAATGTTAATCTATTATTTGATTAACATTATGTTAACTTAACATTTTGTTGATATATTTTATTTATTCATAAATAGAAAATTTAATTGGCATCTATTTACTGCCATTAAAACTTCCTTTACGTAACCAACATACAAAATAATTTTTAACAATGTATACTCAACTCATCGAGAAAAATTTCTACGAATAAAGTTTTCTCGATTTAAATCGAAAATATATAGAAACTGCTATTAAAATTAAATTAATTTAGAAAACTGAAATAATACAAATAATCCGAATGGCTTTCGAGAAATGCAAAATTTAAATTTACATAGAAAAAAATATGTTTTGAAAGATTTTATGTTGCTTTACTTCAAGAAGGATAACATTGACTTAATTATTTGGAAATATAGTTTAAGGAATTTTTAATGTGCTTCAATTTATAAATAAAATATGGAAATTTTTGATAGTATTTCAGTTTTTAAAGGTACTACTCGTACTCATCTTCTTTTGAACATATTTTGATACAGTGTATTAATGATAAGGTATGGGTAGGATATATACATAACAGAAAACGTTTAGATACTCGTATTTATGTTTCGTATGTGATGGATTAATATAAAACTTGAACACAGCAATTTCCATTTTATTATTGTATTTCCTTAGTAAACAAAGATTTAAAGTTTGTGCTTTCCTTTTTTAAATTTGACCATATAGCGGATCCTCCGGTGGGAACATTGTTCCGTTTAGTATAATATTCGTTTTTTGGCTCAAACAGTTTTGAAATTGTTGGTTGAAAGTGCTGACTTTCGAAAAGTTCTCTATTAGTGTATCTGTTTACCTTTTTGAATTCTTTCTAAAGGTTGGAAGGGATAAGCGATCGGCGATTGGTATAAAAAACTGATATTCAAGATTTGTTGGTAAAAAAAAAAATTGGTTAGAGCGGCAGTATTGTTTTTGCAAATACATATTTTGAAAGTACAGCATTTATAAGTTAATCAAAAGAAATAAAAAATAACTTTGCTGCAAAATTGGGCCTTGCAACTGGTTTTGAAAATGATGTCAAAAGTTTAAGCGGGGTGCGTTTAATTATTTTGCTTAATTTTTAGATAATTTTACAGTATATCTGAAGAGGCAGTTTATTAAAATGGTTTTTGCTAATATTTTATTAGAACAAGAGCACAAGCTTCTCGAAATGGAATTTGCACTGAGATCCCCAACATTTTGACTGTGGAAACTGATAAAACCGAAGGAGGCGGTATTCTTGTGAAGACTAACCAAAATAATTCGATCCGGGCGAATCGTTTTAATTGTTACGGTGCTTATTTCTTTTCTCAACACATTACGTTTGCTCTCGAGCTGTGGAGTGTCATTATTTAACATGCTAATATATTTTATATTTATTTTTTTTTTTATCATAAATTAATTTTATATATATGTATGTATTAATAAAATTTTTTAAGTAAATTTATTTTAAATTTCATAAATTTTAAAAATAAAATATTAATTTACTAATTATAAAAAACAATCGACATAAATTATTTGAAAAGTAACACAGGTAGTAGAATAAAAATCACAATGACACGTAACATATATGTGTATAATAAAACAAACATACGCGCGTCACTATAAGAACACAAACGCAAATACTACTACTATATCTTTCCGTTTACACTCAACTCGATTCACCCATTTTAGGACAAAATCGATATACTGGTTGTGTGGTGTTGCGTAACATTGCACCAATTTGCTAGATTGCACCAGGTTGGACCAACTGAAAACATTTTCCATCACATTTTATCATGTTGCGTCGGGTTGCCAAAATAATTTTCTGTTAATTAGAAGTATGGTGTAATTCATCATATTTCATAATATTTAGCCATGTTGCTTTGCTTGTTTACGGCAAGATGTTGTATGCATAGCTGCGCTAATTGCGCTTTCTAAACGTTGCGCATTATGAGCAACAATAGCTGCGTTTTTTCGAATAAACAATCGAGTAGAGTTCACGATAGCTATTTCCAAATTTGTCCATTTTAAAATTAAAAATTTAATTTTTTTTAAATTAAATAGTTTCGATTTAATAGGAATCTATATATAACAAAAAAATCCATCATAAAAGTTGTATGGTTTTCTTGTAATATCGTTGTTCTGTATACTTTTTACGCTATTTGCCGTAGGCACTTGGCGAAACACACTTATACTTAATAAACACATTTTATTAAACACATGTTTTTTATTTCGCAGAATATTCTGCGAAATAAAAAAACAAGTGTTTAATAAAATGTGTTTATTAAGTTGTTCTGTATAGTTCTGTATAATAACGGAGTAGTTCAGAACTACACAGAACAATGATATTACAAGAAAACTATACAACTTTTATAATGGGTTTTTATGGTTATACGTAGATTTCTATTAAATCTAAATTATTTAATATAAAAAAAAATAAATTTTTATATTTAAATTGGACAAATTTGAAAATAGCTATCGCAAACTCTACTCGATTGTTTTCAAAAAAACGAAGCTAATATTGATTTACATACATTATTCACAATCTAATTATTGTTTCTTCAGTAATTTTTCGATAAACTACACTGCGCAAAACAAAAAAACGCAACAGTAAATTTGTAAGAAAAAATACCCTATTTTCAAACACTTGTATCTTGTTGAAATGTCGCTTTAAATTTTTTTTTTTTAGTCTTCTTTCCGATGTTGATGTCCGTTTTTTATTATTTTTGTTTTTTATGACTTGTTTTGAGTCAAACAAAAATGTTTTTAACGTGAAAAAAATCCCAAACTTCAAGACAGCCAACGAACTTGCCTGATGTTTCATTCCCGAATAAAAATAATCCATTTTGTAGAGAATTTAGAAGCCTTGAGAATTGATGTACGATAAATCGCTGTTGAGTTATTGGAGTTTTAGCGAAAAACATGACAAAAATCGTAAACTTATCTTAAGTTTTATCTTGTAGCTTAGTTTACAAGATAAAACTTAAGATAAGTTTACGATTTTTGTCATGTTTTTCGCTAAAACTCCAATAACTCAACAGCGATTTATCGTACATAAATTTCCATAGTCTCATTCATAAGGTTTCTAAACTCTCTACAAAATGGCTTAGTTAGATTCGTGAATGAAACATCAGTATATGGATTTTGTCTCGAAATGTGTGAAACGAAATGAGTATAACCGGAAGGATATAGTAGTAGCATTTGTGTTTGTGTTAGTTTCGTGCTATCTATGATTGTTTTACTGCATATGAAAGCCACGTATCATTCTTTTTTTGTTTATTCATATTAACCCTTTCAGTGCCAACGTGATTTCGGCTAGTGTATTGAGGAGCACGATCGCGCTTTTTGGCACTCAAAGAATTAACCATTGTAAACGCCATATTTTTGTATTGTTTATGTATTTTCAATTTTTTTTATAGTTAGCATTTAATTTTTAAAATTTATGAAGTTTAGAATAAATTTATTTTTAAAATTTTATTAAAACATATAAAATTAATTTATGATAAAAAAAATTAAATATAAAATATTAGCGTGTAAATACTGACACTCCACAGCTCGAGAGCAGACGTAATGTGTTGAGAAAGGAACTAAGCACCGTAACATTTGAACCGATTCGCCCGGAT
Source organism: Nephrotoma flavescens (assembly GCA_932526605.1). NCBI lineage: Eukaryota > Metazoa > Arthropoda > Insecta > Diptera > Tipulidae > Nephrotoma > Nephrotoma flavescens. Next base: position 334,252,776 of record OW052220.1, read on the forward strand.
CGCGTTTTTTTTATACTGTTCATCATACAAATGACACTAATACGAACAAGAGAAAAATACAAATACAAAGACATAATTGTGTATTATACACAGTGTACGTATTCGATTTTTTTTGCTTCACTCATTTTAAATGAGTAACTCACAAGACAAAATCGATATACAAGAAAGTTGGCAGTCTTAAGATTGGGATTTTTTCTCGTTAAAAACATTTTTGTTTGACTCAAAAAGTCATAAAAAACAAAAATTATAAAAAAAGAACATCAGCATCGGAAAGTAGACTAAATGTGCTACATTTCAAAAGTAAAATAAAATTTTAAAGCAGACATTTCACCAAGATACAATAGCATTGAAAATAGGGTATTTTGTCTAAAAAATTTACTGTTGCGTTTTTTGTTTTGCACAGTGTATATTTAAACGCCATAAAATTGTATGTGTGTGCCAAAAGGTTCGGGAATTCTAATTTTCGAGTGTCAGGATCAAATCTGATAAGTCTAATTTGAAGCAAAGTTTTTTGAGGGTTCTTCGGTGAGATGACCCCAAATTCTGATTCAAAAAGTCTCGACGATTTATAAAAAGCAATGGTCAGTTAAAACTTAAAATACAGGGAACGTCATGTGGTCTCCAAAATTTGTAGTAGTATTTATTGCTTGACGTTATGAAGAATTTGTTTTAGTATTTAGTTTAATTGTAGTGAAATAAATAGTGGTCGATTACTATGGATTGATATATTTAGAAAACGTATACTGGCAACATAATCATGACACATTAAAAAATGAGGGGTGATTATGTTGTGGCCAACACTTGAATTTGTTTTATCACAAATGTATACATAGCTCTCGAATACACAACCCTTGATTTCTAATGCGAAAAATTAAACTTACTGGACTTTTGGTGAAACTATCTTAAATTTAATTAAATCTTTTAATTCTTTGTTGGTTTTTATAAATGCTAAACTTTTCAACATTTGAAAAAGTAGCTCCCACTTCCGGTACACAGAACTGACCAAATTTCGTAAAGATCTCTCAAATAATGTACAAATTTAAGTTTCATGTTTCATTCCGAATAGTCAATCAGTCTAAGCTGAAGAGATGCCGAATTGAAATAAAGTTTGGAAGCTAATTCATCTAGACTGAAGGGAGAACACAACCATTTAGTCCGCACGTGTTCACCGATAGACTTTTTAAATAATACTGTATTTTATTCTAAAATGGTACTACTTTTTTATGAACATGTGTGAAGTTTCATGTAGATCTGTCAACTCATTTGTATATTAACAGCTTTTCAAAGTTGAGGTATCTCAGTATTTTTTTACAATGGAAAGAATTGAATATCGTGCAGTGATAAAATTCTACTGTTCTAACTGAAGGTGAAGAGTCCCTACACACTTATAACTTTAATTTTTAACTTTTTTTTAATTTTTTTTTTAACAATCGTTCATGAATTTGTTTTGAAGCTACACCTTCAATTAGTAGAATTTTATCACTGCACGATATTCAATTTTTTGCAATGTAAGTAGTACCATTTTTAGAAAAATAAAACGACGAATCTAATAGCGCTATATCTTATAGAACGACAAACTTACTGAACAACCTAGTATATGTAAATAAAACATTTTCTTCATATGTATACTGTCAAACCTGTTTTGTGTGGTCTTTTTTTGTGCGATTTTTTTTTGTGCTGTATATGATCAAAAATTATTTAATACAATCTCTTGTCCTTTCAAAATTTCAATCAAAATAGAACATAATTGAATGTGATTAATCTATTGCGTCCTGACGCGTAATGTTTTGAGTTACTTTCTACGATAAATATTTTTTATAGCTACTCGTGAAGTTTTCGAAGATTTTTTTTATGCGGTCCCTATCCACCGCACAAAAACAGGTGTTAGTGTAGTTTTTACCAAATCGGAATACTTTTAATTTTTTCTTCATTGTGAATCACGAAAAAATGTTAAAACTGGTCTAATTTTTACGAAGACGATAAGTATTTTTTTAAAACCACTGATGATCATCTTTCATTGAAAGTATATTTTCCAATGGGAATTTTCATAGTTTGTAATTTTTAAACCGAAGATCTGATTACATTTTATAACAAAATTATACTGCCAAGATATATTTGCTTAACAGATGCGACTATACAATAATCCACGACAATTAAATATTACATTATAAATATTAATAGAAGTAACTATATTTTTTCGAAAGCACGAAACGTTAGAACCCCACGTAGAAAGTATACTTAATTTTTATATATAAAATGTTTTCAGAATCTAAAAACATATAATATTGATGACTGATTTTTATTAGTACCATATAAATGAACATAATCCATTTTTATATTGTCCGTGGCTTTTTGTTGAATATAATTTTATTTTTGTAAAAATGTGTATATTACTTATTATATAAAAATATATAAATATTAAATGTCAATATTAGGTAGTATAATGAACCGACGATGGAAGAACTTCCGAAACCGGTCTTCATAATTTTTTAAATTTTTTAATTTTTTTAAATTTTTTAATTATTTGTTGTAAAAAAGAAAGTTTTATACCAATAAAATTGTGTTATTGTTTTCGTTAAATAATTATAATATTGACATATAATATTTATATATTTTTATATAATAATATACACATTTTTACAAAAATAAAAAATGATTTTTATTATTATATCCAACGTCATAAAAATAAAAATTATCACCAATTGTCAAGATTTCAGTTTATACATTACACCATAAAATTCAAAGAAAGGCACATTAAAAGTTTGAGATGAAATCATTGTTCCCGCATAGAACATAAAACAATATTCATAAACATAAAAAAATATTGTGTTACCTTCGTATTTGATTTAATGAACATTTCATTACGCCTATACAACTTACATTACGTACTCGTATGCTTTACAATATTTTCCATGGTACATAGGGAATTAGAGACTAGAAAATTTAAAGTTCAAATACCGTATTCATCATATAATACATACATTCATAGTTATAAACAAGTTGCACAATGCTATTAAAATTTTTATTTTATAGACTAAAAAATGGCGCTTGTCGTCTTTGCCATTTCGTTAAGAAAACTTCAGTACTCGTAACTAATGTACCCCCAGAGAGGTATCTTATTATAATTTTCATTCATATTCATTTCACCCACTCATTCCACATGTATTCTAAATTTAACTTTCTTTGTTTTTTTCTTTCCACCGAAGTTATTATTATTATGTCTTATTTTAAGTTTCAGAAAATTCTTTCTTCATACATATTTGGAACCCTCGCCCAATTTTTTTTGTTTTTTTAAATTATCTTAACTGCGTTTCTTAAGTTTATAAGGCAAAATAAAATCATTATTAAATTTCAAGGGGATGGATATTATTTTTATTCGGTTCTTTTATGTATACATAAGATATAGTATATCTTTATTTAAAAGTTCCTAGATATTTACCTTTAATTCGTAGATCATAAATAAAAAAGTCTTTATAAATCCTAAATCCATGACCATTTAATTTGTATTTAAATATTTTATTAAGGCAATTAAAAAGTTTGTTAGAGGGTGAAAAGAAAGCATTGGGTTCACGTTACATGTAAAATAATTTTTATTTTAAAAGAAAGTTCATGTAATACTCGTATACCGCTTTGAGAAGATACTGTTAATATTTAGTGTTACTTTCTCACACTTTTTATAATTTCATTTATTATAAATTTTGAATATTTTGTACTACTCTATTAAAATTACCCAGATCACTTTAAATGCTATAAAAGTTTAAAATATTTTGAGTTGCGAATAGTACATACGTCGTTTTGTATATGAAGTAACATACATATATACGACACTGACTATTTTTCAGTCTTCGAACGTGCAGTAAAACAACTAGGGCCAGCAAAAAGAAAGAGGTACAAAAATATTGTTTTTAAACAAATAATTTGTATACCAATTAAAATATTAATAATTAATTAATCCACACCGTTTTTACTCACTTCAAATTTAAAATATTTTTTTTAATTGAATTCACAAAAAAAAAATATTGTTAAAGGAAAAATATTAAACACACCAGTAACACAACATAATTGCTCTATTTCCGGAAAGATCCTGTATTTTTTGTTTAATTATTGACAAAGCATTTATATTATATTCTAGTCAAGTACTCTTTCTAGTACTTGATTATAATATTTCATTTTGTACTCTTCAAATATACTAAAATGATTAAGTGCATCTCGATATTGCAACATGTGCATGCAAGTCTTTGTGGTTCAATGCTCTTCACTACTTTACCAATTCCTTTGCGGGATCGATAACAACATTTTCATAAGTTTAAAAACTCACACCGCAAACGACGATCATTGGAGAGGAAGTAGGCTTACGGCTCTTGTGAAAGAGAACCTTCAGCTCTTGAGCAAATATGTTGCTGAAAGCACAGTGTTAAGCACGCTTTAAAATAGAGCCCATATAGCATAATTCTACTCATATGCAAACCACTTGCAAGTTTACAAACTAGTGATAATTGATCAAATTCTAGAGAAAGCAGAGTAAAATCTAACTTATGTGGTGCATTAATGTCGAGTGCTTTGGAGTTCCTCCAACTACTAGACCAAGATTTTCTCATAATGCTAAGTTAATACAAGGTATTTTAAGAAGGAATCGGGTTTTGGCAGGTTTTGTGTCCACTTCTTGTTGCCTGGTTATAAACGTTAGAGTGTCGATAATGTTTCATAGTTTACCTCTCGGCATTAAGAAGTAATTAAATAAGTGTCTCTCTTTTGCGTATTCGTATACTTCCACTGAATGTTTGATGGAAAGTGGCATCACTTCTTAGGATGACTACCAATTTTGTCAACGGACCATTCGAGCGCCACAGACGTTATTATTAGTGTGTATTAATTTGATCCAACAAACCATAAGTGCATATTATAATAGCAAAATAGGGGAAAAAGTGCAAATAGGTCATTTTGATAAATATGGATTATAGCACAAATAAAATTTTTTATATTAATGGAAAAATAGTAGACAAACTAAGTTTTGAAAAATTACAATAATATGAAATTTTGGCTTATTCTGGATGATAGCCAGATATTATATTTACATCCAAGCGAGGTTACCAAGAATAGTCATATCCCGTTTTATACCAGAGAAAAAAAAATTTGATTCATTTGTTCATTTGTTGGTTGTAAGGTTGTAATTTCTTCCGGATTTTAACGGATCTTAGTTAAATCAGTTACTATTATTATAGTTATAGTGTTATTTTTCGGACGAAAACGAATTAAGTGGAGTGCACAAATGTGCATGTCGGTTCAAATTACATACAAAAATAAATTTTTAGCATGATACTTTTGCCTTACCAAAAATGTGGAAAACCGTATGCAAACAATTATTTCCGTTTAAGCTCGGTTGATGCAAAATCAGTAACATTCCACAAACTTCAAATTTTCATAAAGGTTTTACTACAAATCGCATTAACATGCTCATCCCACGATAAGGATTTATTAATTAAGCACCCAAATTATTAACACAGTCAACGAAAGGAATATTTCCATTACACACGATAATCGACGGGAAGGAGGATGTGTCACGGCCATGCTTATATATAACAATTTGATTGGGTCTTTTTGGGGTTTAACTGTAAGTTATTCCATTACTCATACTGCCTAGTGAGTAACTACCGTAAACCTGTACGTCATTGGCAAATAAATGATAGCTGCAACCAATTAACACTTTTGTTAGAACATTATTAATATAGAGAGAAAACAGCAACGGACATAGTACCGAGCCTTGAAATACTCCGCACGAGATTGTAACAAAATCTAGTAACGTGCCGGACCAGTAAACTTTCTGCCTAATAAATAATTTTCTGTAAGTTTACAGGCGAAGAGTGAAAATTGGAAGTTACTATGTAATTTCTTGTTTAAGATCGTATGATCGAATCGAATGCCTTCGAAAAATCGAGTAAAACTAAAATAGTTTATTAAAAAAACAACAACGATCTATTCATGGGCGGTATCATAAAATACCATTCCGGTATTATTTTATGGTGCCGCTTTCTGATCTATTAATAATTTAAACGGATTCAATCATTTTCTCAAACTTTCTCGACTAAGAGTGTGTTTCAATTGGTTTAAATACCGCATAAAAAATTAAAAAGTTAAAAATTGAGGTGAATAAAAATGTCAAACTTTTTACCTGCTTCAAGAGCTGATAAAATTTTTATGTGGAAAACATTTGGCTGACAAAAACATTTATTTATAAACAGAATTTTGTCATGTACAAATTTTGAGAAAAATCGTAATGATTTAAATGTAAACCGACCATAATTAGGTAACTAATATACATTTAAATAGTATTTATTTTACATATTTTCATATTTAAGTTTGCTATATACGTTCATAATTACACATAAAACAAGCAACTACATATGTTATTGTCAAAATTTTAACCAATTGAAACAGATAAAAAGTTAAAAAAAATTACCACGATTTTTTTTTTTTTAACTTTTTATGCGGCATTTAAACCAATTGAAACACACACTAAAACTATTAAAATTTGCTATGCTGATGTGGTGTGATGCATAAATTCAATTTCTATAATATTTTTAGAGCACTGACTAATGTTCTAGAATATTTTCGAAATCCGATTTCTACCGGTAGAATATTTCCTTTTAAAACTGTTCAATAATGAAATGGTTGTCGAATACAAGTTTGCCCTTAAATTTTCGCTTATTTGCATTTTCATACAAAAATCAAGGCATACTTTGACCGTTTTTCGAAGTTTTTTTTCCGTTTGTTCATTGAAATGTTTTGAAACAATTGATTTACCCAGATTTCATGCGATCTCGCTCCAGTACAACAATGTATTAACCTGCTACAAAATTTATAAAATTTCGGCATAATTAATGTGCAGCAGACAACGTGATTACTAATAAATTCGTAGTGCTTACAATTTTTAATCAAATCTAATTTTTTCAACAAAAAAAACATTTTATTTAAATTTTATTATTATTACTAAACAAACAATGTAATAGATATTTATTACTTATTTTTATTGTAATAAAATTGTATTTTATTAACACTTATTACCACCACGACAACCTTGCTATAATGAATTACTTATAAATTTAACACTCCCAACTACAATAGTATCGCGTATGAATATAAGCGCTAGTAACAAAACAGGCCAACCGACTTGTGTATTGGAAGGGTGGCCACTTATCATATACATTGTAACATATACATAAAATATACAAGTAGCTACACACAATAATAAAAATGCTAACAGTTGGTATACCAAAACCTATTTTCAATGTGCTTTTGGGGAGAGCTTATACGCTCGGTTCATATTATAATGATGAACGTGTTCGTTATTAACCCAAAATATGATCATAAATCTGTTACGAATATTGTTCATATTCGTTTCGTTTCGAAAAAACATTCACTTAACGACATTTCGACATACTAAACGGTAATAACAATAAGTAAAAAAGTGGCTAAAACGTATTTTATGATATTTTCATTGGAAATTTATTATTTAACCTGGGCGGGCAGCAATAGTTTATTTTTTTTTCTTTCAACGGGAAACGGAAAAATTAAGGGGTGTATAAATATTAATATGTATGAAAATGAAAAGAGATATTTCTTTATATAAATTCATAGTAGTGTACCCACGGTTACGAGTTAATAGAAGTCAGTTGCGTTTTTATGTTTCATCTCGTCATTCGTAATTAATTTGCAGCTCGCAAGAAAATTTAGTTACCACATAAAACTTTCCGAATTCATTAGAGAACTTTCACTAAGGATTTTCATTTTTATTTCTTAGTTGTTCTTCTCCCATTTTGCCTGATTGAAGATAATTAGTCCTAATTTGGACATTGTTATATTGTGTTCCTCTATACACTCGTATATGTATGTAACAATATGTCTTTAAGAAAAAACACAAAAACAACTTTTACAATCAAACTTGAAATTTGTGCTTTCTTTCAAGAAAGAGGGAAATTTAATAAAAACAAAACATAAAATAAAGAAAAATTAAGCTCAAGTCACGTGTTTCATGTACGAATTGAAAAACGAACACGTAACATAAGACATTGTGTTGTGAAGAAAAACGTGTGTGGGGAATTTTGTGTTGTGTGTAAGAAAATAATAGATTTTCTTTTGTTTGGTGCGTGTTATGTTTTTTAAACGAAAATACATATTTTTTGGTTCGGTTTCATCAAATTGAATGACGTGTAGTATGTTTTCTCTTATACATATACATATTATATTCGTATAAGCTTTTATGTTGGCATTTAAAGATAAACAGCGAGATATGAGATTAGGTTGTTTCAATACTCTTTCAATTTTTTTACTATTTTTTCGATAAACGACAAAAGTTGACTAAAATATTGATTCAGTAAGGAAATTTTGAAAAAACAAGTCTCATAAAATCAAATACCATGGTAATATTCTGTTTAATAGTCCTGAATCACAAGTTTTTATTTTAAAAAATATTTTATTCACGCGGAGTTACCAAAATGGCTTGTATATTCTAGGAGAATATGTGATGATATTCAGATACAAAGTTACACACTAATTAGTTATCGAAATAAGTCTGATAAAGCTGTTGTGGTGAATTGAAGACCTCTATAAATACTCGTACATCTTAGGCTGTTGTAGTTAACAGAAAATTGGAATGGCAATGAAAGGAGAACCAAATATTACCTATAATCTGTTCTGATTTTTCAACGGGAAATTGATTCAAGGAATTTTAAACGTTCGGTCAAATCCAGTATCAATTTCATTATAATAAATTTGAGTCTTAGTTTAAAAAGGCATTTTATGCCTTTAAAGTGCTCCTTGATACGTATACATATCTATACTAGGTATGCTTTATTTAGGTGATCATAATATATTATTTAGAACTTGAACATTTTTTAGTCTTAAATAACTGAATTTGTACATAAGTCATGTTGTTTGCAGGTATTCATATCTTTCATAGATTTTTTGTAATAAGTATCCCACCTGTCAAGTAATATTATTATCGTATAATTTAGTTTACATTTTTCGAGGAATGAGGGTGCTATGCCTATAGTCAAGGAGAATAATCAAGGACTCTACATGACTCTGCAGGTCTCTCTTGCAGCAACCGACTCATGCATTCAAAGTACGACTGTGCGCCTTAATATTTATCAACCAGCACGTGGCCCACACAACGAAAAAAGTGTTGAGCAGTTAATTTATTAAATTAACTTAGTTAATTTATTATCGTGCTAAGCATTTTAAGTATTGGAGATCTCCAGAACCTTTCAAACCAACCGAAAATTTACACACTAGATGTGGTAGCACTACAAGAGGTCTGGATAGTCTGGAAGTTAGATGTATACTACAAGCAATGGTTACACTTTCTACTACAGCGGCCATCAGAATTGAGGAGAACGCGGAGTCCACCTCCTCGTTCACCGGCTAGTGCAGCTACATATAATCGACAAATAAGGTGATATGATATTCTTCATCAGTAACATGCCGCACCATGACAACATACTGGGCTGTATTCAAAAATCGGTTGAAGCGCAGAAACTTAATCACATATTGCTCCATGCAGCGTGCAACATCTGAGTAACAAGTACGGCCAACGCGTTGCTGAACTAACTACAATGTGTTCCATATAGTCATATTGTGAAAGTTCTCTCAACACAAGAAAATCGACAATGCTCGTCTCGATCGAATGACGGAAGAACGGAAAACCAAATTGATCACATTACGATCTCGAAGGGACATTACACTAGCATAACTGACGTAAGATCATAGAGGCACTGATATTGACAGAGATCATAGTCGTGTTAATCTCAAATATAAATGCAACCTATCATCAATATTTAATAAACAGGCAAAGAAGATCGAGTGCTGGAATATCGGCGTACAAAAAATACACTTCATATAGAGCTACAAGTCAGCTGTCACTGAAATTTTAGACTAGCGTAATGAAACCCATGAGCCATGGAAAATACAATTTGGAAGAAAACCATCAAGATTACGTAATAATTAGGAAAATGGAAAATGGTTAGCTGGTATCACTAGGAGCTCTCAGATGAGAAGTCACTGTTTCAGGAGAGCCACTACCAAATTCCTTATATACAAAAAAACAAAACGTTTCTGAGGACAAACGTGGCTGATGTTCTCTCAGTATATGACAATATTAATGAAGAATTTTTTATATATGAATTGTACACTTTAGTATTACCATCCACTGAAAAATATTGATATGTGGTATTCATAATCCAACCAATATAAGTCTATTCACAGGTTTTACTAGCCACTTGATTGCAACCTTAAGGCTGACTAAATAACCCAATAAAACCATCAGAATTAGTTTCACTAAATTATATACCATCAATTTTAAGGCGCTTCTCCGATGCTTTTCTGTAGACGTGGTTGAAGATTTTGAACCTTATGTCTATATGGCGACTAAAGTGGTCACTGACAGTACATGATGCCAATCATTTCATCAGCACTTATGTATCTTTGTGAATTTTGCTGAAGAAGCCTGTTCAATTGAGCAAGCATTGATGCCTAAAATTACTATTGGATGTTTATCATTGGCGTCTTTTGCCATCTTGAACAAAATTTATTAATATGTACTCAATAAATCAACTATAGTAGGTATATAACAACTGTAAACGTATATAAATAATTAGCTTACAGCTGCTTGAAGTTGCATCTTTTGCCATAGTCTAAATGAGTATGTCATGTCACTCGGTTTTCTAAAATATGAGCGGGTATGATAATTTTTGACATTCTTCTTAAAAGAAGGGATTATTATGGCACAAAATATACACTTCTTCATTGTTTTATAACGGTTTGCTTATCATAAACCCGCGAAATGCTCAAAATTGAGAAGATTAACGAAAAGTAAAGTTTACTATTTGTAAATGAGTCACTCAGAAGTTAAACAAACTGGCTATAGGCAAGCAGCAGTATAGTGATTGATGAATCTGCCAAAAATCTAATGGTAGAATTTTTTCCATAATTGCCGTATGTACTCCCTTTTAATTTGTAAAAGAAAACAAATCACATACACATAAATGAAAATTCATTTTTACAATCTATAAAAATCTTAATAAAAGATTTTTATGTATCTGCGTGTTTTCCTACATGATGCATAGTATCGCCATATACACAATAATAAGACTCCAGAAAAAAAAATTATAGAAGAAAATGTGATAACATCTGGGCCATATTTTACTTGTCACCAAGAATTATTAATACTTTTTTTCGGTATGATAAATTTTCTTTTCTCTTCCTCGAATCTCGATTCTATTTATACAAACGACAGTAGTAACAACAACAAATAATAGCAATATAAGACTACACATATAGACGATAAGAAGTATATATGCGGCTTTATGTTTATGGGTAGTGAATTTAAAATACTTGCTGCAGGTGCTACCCCATGTGTGAATTATTTGCAAAATTAAATTTGAATTCCTGAATATTGCAATTACTATCTCCTCGAGCAACCATTTATATTTGGTTGTAAGATTTTCTGAGGTGTCTACAATTTGGTAACAGACTACAACTTGAAGAGCATCGTTATTATAGTAGTGGTTTATTAAAGGCTTAATTAAAGTAATAAATTAATAAAAATAACAGTAATGCTAATTCTTGTGATATTTTAAGGATCCAACCGGAAAAATGTTAATTCATAAAAGTGTACAAGTAACATTTCTATATAGCTTTTGTGTGTATATATTTTTTATACCGGGGCGGTTACTAACATATGTATTTCGAAACGAAAGTTTTTTTTAATTAGGATTAGTAAATTTTTTATTACCAAATACGAATTTCATGCGGAATTTGCCGGTTGAAAATATTATTTTATATAATTGTCTCTTTGTTAAAACCAAACACAACTATGCAACATCTCAGTGTAGTCGCACATTTAAATTTAAAATTCGTGTCTAATTTCCATATTTTTGTAAAACACCGATCTAATTTCTTACCATTTAACCCAAGTGGATCAGAACTATAGAATAGAATAATACATATAGCTTTTCACAAGTCCTCTAAGGAAAATTAAATAGAGAAAATCTGATATCTTAGTATTGAAAAATCATTCAAATCTTTGAAGTTTTGATAAAAATCGGGATTTAATGCGCGGAATAAATAGAGTGAGAGTTTTCGAAGATAATCGAGACATGAAGAATCCAAATTCCGGAGTGGAAAATAAGTGATTCATTATTTTCGATAACTTAACTCTGTCTATTCTTTTGGCGACTGCATACGAGGGAACATCAGAGATTACCAAGGTACATTTATAACAATTATATATTTGTGAGAAAAATCAAATAAAATATTATAAATATTATTGTACAAAAATACCTGTTTTCTTTGGCGATTTTCGAGCGAGTTTCTGATAATCCTTTATAATAATTTTGCACAAATAAACCATTTTCCTCAAAGTGATCTCGGTCGTATTGAATTCACAACACGCTGACCGGAAAAAAAATTCTTTTATTTATTTATTTATTTATTTATTTATTTCACCAACAGTATTAATTTTACATCTGGTATTTACAATTAGATATATTAATATAAATTAAATTTGAATAAAAAAATTTTTTAGAACTCTTTTAAATTCATCTCTGGACAAATTAAAATCGAACACGGTAGATACATTATTAAATACACGGTTAGAATTACAAACCGGGTCCGACATACCAAAATTAGACCCATGGAAGTGCAGATCAATCACTAAGCCTCGGTGTCTAAGGGATCTCACTGGGGCACGTATTGAAAACAAGGACAGTAGATGTGAACAATCAATTCGGCCCCTTAAAACGTCGCGCACAAACATTGCGCAAGAAATTTGTCTTCGGACGAACAATGGTTCAATATTCAGTAGCAAACAACGGCTTAGATACGATGGAAGCACATACTTAGGGGCGTTTTTTCGATAATTTTCGATATCCGTTCTCCACTCTTGAAAATTGGTTTAATGAAACTGGATTTCCAAATTGAAGGAAAAACTCCACTCTTCAAACTCAAATTGAAGATGTTCGTCAGCGGCTGAGAAACGACCGAAGCACACTTTTTCAACACAAGCGGGTGAATTTTGTCCGGGCCACAACTCATATTCACGTTTACATTCAACAGAGCGTGCAGAACGTCATCGGTAGTAAACTGAAATAGAATGTTTGGATTATTACTAAAAACAAGTTCGTCATTCCCTCTCGAAGACGGGACATACACATTTTCAAAAAATGCTGCAAACATGTCAGTGATACTTTGTGGATCACTAGCAGTCAAAGAATTGAAAGACATTTGCGAGGGTATTCCTCTACAATTCCGTTTCGAATCAACATAACTCCAGAAACATTTAGGGTTGTTTCTAATATTTGATTCGATCTCGACAATATATAAATTATACAAGAAACGATTTAAAATTTTAAATTGAGATCTAAAAGCGCTAAATATTTGATAATTTACGACGGATGGGTTTAATTTATATTTTTTATGAGCTTTAGATTTCCGATTTTTTAATCCTGATAGGCGACTATTAAACCATGGCTCGCGCATCGACGAAACTATAGGTGAACGGGGAATAAATTGATTCATCGTAGCAATTAAATTTCAATATTTTATGATACTCGCAATATGACTGACGATGTTTGTATGTATAGTTTAGTTTGCATAAATTATTATTTTATACAATCGATAAACCCCTGTAGCAAGCGTATAAGAATTTTTTATAATTATATTATTTAATTCAAATAGTACAAATACTGGATCTATGCTAGCCTTGGTACAAATATCCAAAATACCAAATAATTTCACTGAAATTTCGTTTTTACCCGCCTTTGTATACGGTATGAATCGAAATGAAAATTTGAAATGTGACATGAATAAATAAAGAAAACTAACAGGGAAAAGGTAAAAATTGTCTTTCGTTTTCTTTGACTTTTGACATTGAAAGTGGTAGGGGCACGTCCCTGGCACCTACGATGAAAAATTTGATGGTATTAATATTTTGCTATATGATGCCATTCCCCTACAAATCGGATTAGGTTGTATAAATGGCTTAAGCGTAAACGTTATTGATGATTTAGGATACGTGATGAGATAGTCAATTTTTTGTACATCTAAATTTTTTCCCTTAACTGCTTATACAATTCTGGTCGGTATTCTAAGTCAGCCATTACCTGGTTATAATAAAAGGTTGTAAACAGTTATACCACAAAACCATGTTTAGTTTATTAGAAAATTTTTAAACTTTAAACAATTAGTAATTTTCATAAAACTTAATTAGACTTATATTTTACGACATACAAACAACGATAAAAACTAATATTTAATACTTGACTAAACCGAATAAAATAAAATAGAACAGCAAACTTCTAGTCTACAGTACTTTGGAAGATAAATCGCCTAAGTAAAATTGCTGAATGCGGGAAAATAACGACACATACGTTCGTAAACTCTACATTGTTAACATTGTTACAAATGTCATTGTTAGTATGACGTATGTGCTTAACAATGATTTTGTTACAAATGTCAATGATTTTACAGATGATTGACGATGACCAATAAAAAACCTTTAATAAAACGCAAAGCAGAAAACTAATTTCTACTCCCTTCAATATGAAAATAATTATTAAAACAGGTATCCGTAAACTTAGAATTAATACTCTCTCTTATAAATTATGATTTTTAACAAACACTCAATTATACGCATAGTACTTTCATCAAACACATAGACCTTATAAAAAAGTTCATTAAACAATTATTTTGTTAGGTATTGATGTGACAGAATATTTTTTTCGCTTGATTGTAGCATATTTAGCACTTTGACAGCTGGAAAATCAATCTCGAGTAGGGTTGAGAATAACATTTGTCACAATGTTAAAACGAGTTTACGAACGACAAAAAGCACGTGGTCGTTGTTACAATGATAGTTTCAGAACGATTTAGAGCTATCATTGTTAACAATATCGTAACAATGTAGAGTTTACGAGCAGCCATTTACTTTTAACTAGACTGATTACATGAAAAACTGTTTGACAAAAACCTACCAACGTAATTAAGTGTAAATTACACAAGTCACTATTGAGAAAGTCCAGTAAGACATTATCTTTAAAAATCTGTAAAGCTATAGTAATTTGAAAGTTTTTTGAATTAGTTAGAAGAGCGCATAACATTAAACAACAAACTTATATCACATTCGTTCTCAATGTCAGGCAACAAAAACTTACCCGGATTCAGCTGTCTGGGTAAAAAAAACTTACACTAGATGAGCTGTCAGGGTAACATTTTGACATAACATGTTCGTTCGAAAAAAAACTTACCCAGTGTAACTTTAAAAAATCGCGATATTTTATCAGATTCTATAAAAAATTTACGCATACATTATATACATACCTACAAAAGTAAACGTCAAAACATAAATATCAAAACAAAGACACCGTGCAATTTGCACAATTCAATTTTGAATTAATTTTCATTTTTAATATAGATGTATTAAAATTGTAAGGACAATTTGTACTTTTGTGCGACGTACATATTTTCAAAATATCTTGTGTACTAAAATGTTGTGTTTATGTGCGAAATTATATAATCTCTTATATTATCAATTAAAAATTATTGATATTGATTGATAAAAAAATTAATGAAATTGGGACACTATATTGAAAATTTTAATAGTACTTTGCTTTATAATTGTTTATTATACCGATGCTAACAAGTTGAAATGATAAGCCTGACATTTATAATAAACAATTTTTAATCTTTTTTTTTCACCAATACTACTACAAAAGTCGGGTACATTTTTTTCATGTTCATTTACACAAAAACGAGAAAACTTTTTCCACAAAGTCGAACGGATTTGCCATTAGTGACAAGGTGCTCGTGCCGAAGTTTTTCAGTTTAAAATTTAATTAATCCCCTAAATATAAAATATTGAACGGCCAATGACAAACCTTAGAAAACTGATTATAGCATTATTATGTGTCTTTAACGAATTATTAGGCATGGTAATCATAATAACATTTAAAAAAGTTGGGCCTATATGACGGATATCAAATACATACAGCTTGTGGTGGCACGGTTTCATGCATTTGTGATATCGAAGCTGATTTATTGAGGGTCCTGCTTTTATGTTGACCATGTCTAATAACCCGTTAACAAAAATAAAAATAGTAACGAGATGGTGTAGTCAGATTTTGGTTCGAATTTGGATTTATTGAGGTTTTCGTTATTGTGACGATTATTGTAACGGAAGCCGATATAGTACACCATCTTCCGTTAACAGATATGAACGGCTATATAGCCGGCACCAAAACCCAAATTTATTGCGCCTAAACTGCGATAACAGAGCGTTTGAAATCTCAATTCGAATACGTTTGTGGTTCAAAAGGAGCAAACGCGGCACGAAGAAGATCTCGCCATTTCCGGTAAAATTTAAAAAAAGATCCGAACAAATTTTTTTAAATTTAATTTACAAAGTTTTGGTTCTAATTATTTTTGCGGAAACATTAGAGGCTTTTCAAAATACTAGCAGCTGCGGAAGGTTGAACTTCTGGTACACCGATATCGGCCAAAAATCCCTGAGAACTCTCCCAATTTGTAGAAAAATTGCGTTTTCGAGCACTAGTCAAACCATATCAAAACGCAGACAGAACAGGTGAGTTATGGTTCTGGCCTGTGAATTTTGGGATGCGGAAGGTATTTTACTCGTCGACTATATGGATAAAAGAAAAACCATCAATAGCTAATAGTACATATGGTATTGTTGATGTGTTTTAAGGAAGAAATTTTGAAAAACTGCCCCAAATACAATAAAAAAGAGCTCTTTCGCCAAGACAATGCACGATGATAAAATTGCATGAATTGAAATTCGAATTGCTTCCCCATCCACTGTATTCTTCGGATCTGGCTCCCAGAAAGATTTGCCGAAACAAGCCCCTATTCTGGGACTATTGATAAATCGTTCTACAAAGAAGCATCGAAATGTTAAAGAAGCGTTGGAATGAATGTATCAAACTTGTGAGAAACGATGTTGATGAATAAAGTCGGATGATGCAAAAAAAAATTATTTTTGTTAGCAACTAGCCTCGGGTGTTATTGAGTGACGTGTAGATTCTTAAAGGACGCAATAATCGAATGATCTTCCCTAGTTTTGTTAAACGTGTAGTATTTTCTATTACACTTTTATCTGTTGTAAAGATTCAAATTTGTCTTATACAACTCCAGTTTGTAGATTGTTATTTACGATTATTTATTTTCCTCTTATAGTAATATTAAAATTACAATTTATTTATTAATTACCTACATTTCGGTTCACATAATGTTTCAATTTTTATTTGTTTAAACTTATAAGAGCACACTTTCACAGAAGTTGTAATCGGTGTTTTATAAAGCGGTATTTTTATGGAGTTTTTCTTATTCAGTTTAACTAAACTAAAGTCTCGGAATAATAAAAATTAGTGAATAATATAATCAGCAAATTTTAGAAAGTCAAATGGTTATCGAAGTTAAACTTTATAAATACTTTTTAATGTGTCGGCTGCTATTGTTGGTTGAATAAAATAATTCACAATTTTGAGAATATGGTATTTTAAAATTTCAATTGGCGTTATGAGATTAAAAGTTATGTTGATAATACGAATATTATAATAAAACATTTCAGTCTATATAGATTAATATAGCTACTGCCAAGAACAGTTATTTTACAACTTGAACACAACACATCAAAATTATCAAACGCTAATGAATTATTTGTGTGTATTCACCATTTTGCTTACGAGTATATCCTTCGCAAATTTTGGTAGGAAATTTGATTTTTTAAAAAACAGTTACGCTTTAATAATTTCTAAAATTCGTTTCGTAGGAGTTTGTGATAAGCTGTACAATGCGTTAACAAATACGATCAGCTGTGAGACTGAAATAGACACAGAAATTAAAAAAATTTGCCCTCAAACAACATACATATCTGAAATGATTTTTAATTATTTTAATTATCGAGATAATCGAATTGATCGGGCAGTGTTTAAAGAATTGGTTGAAAATTATTGTGGCAAAAGTATTTTTGAATCTCAATGTGTACTCGACAATGTTTTACCGTTTATATCGCTGCCATGCAATTCATCCGATCACTATGATCGTGTGCTGATTAAGGCAAAATATAATAATATTTTCTCGAAGTATTTCTGTGAAAATAATCAAACAAGATACATGGGTACAATTGAGGATGATGGGGTTAATTGTCTTTTTAACCCTAATTTTGCAGAATGTTTTTATACACATTCGTTACCGGTGGAAGAATTTACGTCGGCACGCATATGTGGGCTACTCGAAACCAATATCAACTGTGAACATCATTTCGATGCCTGTGTTAACCAATACATAAAATTATATCGAGGTGAACTGTTTAGGCTACTTAAGGAAAAGTTTAATTGTTTATAATTGTATTGTTAAGTATTATTAAACTTGTAATTTATAATATTCAATATACTTAAATATGTTCTTACAAAGCAAATTCTAAATTAAGTAAAGCTGTATTGTATTGCCGGTGTCATCAAAAATTCCCAGGAATTATCAAAGCAAACGTTTAAAGCTACGCCGTGTGCATTATTCAACTATATGTATATGCATTAATATGTTAGAGGAATATGTAAAAATTGCTAGGGAGGTTTTCGAGTATCAGGAATCCATTTCTATGCTCCCAAATTCGGGAAAATCGATTATGAGTTGGGCTCAAGTTCCATCTTTTTAAATCGATTTATGATTTTAATAAAAAAATTTGAGCGGATGGTAATCATGGTGTCATGCAACATCACGCAGCATGCCAACACATTAGAAGGACTCCCAATGAATTATCCAGAAATAAAACTCCTTGTAATCGTTTCCTTGAATTCGAAAACTGTGTCCCGCTAAATTTCATCAAAACTGTTCAAGCCAAATAAAATGGTAAAAAAATGCCCCAAACCCAAGAACCACTATGACTAAAGACCCATCGGAAACGATTCCTGGAACCCGGAAATATTATTTTCCCAAAATTAAGACTCATCGCAACCAATTCCTGACATCAAAAATCCCATATTACTCGAGCCTCACCAGACAACGCTCTGAACGGATTTTCCAGAACTCATGGCACTTGAAGACCCTCCCTCAAGAATTTTTATAAAAATTCGAATACCGTCCGACCATCCAAATGATCCCGAAACTTGGACCATTTACAATCGATTCCTGGTAAGAAAAATCCCTCTTCTCCAATTTGTAGTAAAATCATCACACCCGGGAATTCCCGGGATTTTTGTTGGTTTTCTATTTCCCGTTTCCCGGTAATTTTTTTGTATTTCCCAAGATTTGTTTTAAAGGATAGTTTCATTTAAACAACTATCAAAACTCAAAAAAATTAAGCAAAGCATAGTAAATGTAATACGAAAACGAAAAACTAATAATTTTTTTATATGTTTTAATTATTTCGAGTTGAAGTTCACCCAAATTCGTTGAAAACACTGACTCTTTAAACATCGATATTTTATATACATATTCGTAAATTTGGTTGTAGGGCAGCCAATAGCCTGGACAGACTGCGGATTGGTTAAACTGGTTTAGCAAAATTCTATCAAGTACCCTAGGGGAAAAAAAGTTTTTGCTAGTGGCTCTTGAAATTTTTCATAGTGTGGCGAACTTATTTGATCTGTACTTCCTAGAATATTTGATCGAATTTTACTAAACTAGTTTAACTAATCGTCAGTCTGTCCAGACTATTAACGTTCAATAATTATGGGTTGTTCCTATGTTGATAAATATTATACTATACTCTATTCTATTCTTTTTCGCCTATTTTCATTATGTGTAGGATTTCCAAATTGCTGTCATATCCTGGGTAAGTGTGTTGTTGATGAGTCAGATGTTCTGCGTATTTGGACTGCGTTATGGTTTTTCCCACATCTTTTACGTATTCTTCAAATCACGTAATAAAACTCCGACCAGTTTGTCCGATGTAGAACGCCTCGTAAAATGCAACGAATATTATTTTCTATATGCCTGTATTGATTATTAATATCTCTGAATCATAAAAATGGAAGCCGATAACTTGCTGCATTGAATTTAAAATACATTTTAAATTGTGTGACAATGACCATATAGGTTTATAATTTCTTTAATTTTTTTTTATTCATCATTGTTTGTAAGTATAAAAAATTACAAGCAGTAAAGTTCAGTATTGTTGAGATTTGGGCAGAGAACCATGAATTTACTCAGTGTGTTGTTTGTTATTACTTTAATAAAATATAGAATTTGTCATGAAATTATAATAAATACAGCAGACCAACATGACTATAAATGTAAAATCTTGATTGAGGTAGTGTATAAAATAAGTTAAATTATTTATTTTATTTATTATAGTTTAATTCCAGAGAGCATACCAAGAACAATGTACGATAATAATGCGTCCAAATTATATGGGTCACGCAATGCTTGGATTCCAAAAAGGTAACGATAATAAAGGAATTGAATTTTGTCGATTAGTGCCCGAAGGAGCAAATTGTGTACTCAACAATTTACCCAATCAAATACCAAATGAGTGTAAATCACTCGAAGAGTATCAATCAAAATTGGTGGTTGCTCAACACGACAAATCATATTCCGAATACTTCTGTGCTAATGACATGCGGAATTTGAGAGATCGCAGTGAACTTGATGGTATGGATTGTTTGTACGTGTCGGCATTTTATAATTGCAAATATGAAACCCATAAAACGCAACGTGTTAAGTTTAGCAGAAAAGAAGAATTATGCCGGGATTACCATTTGGGTAAGGAATGTAGTCAATATTGGGGCACTTGTAAAAATCAAAAGGTTAGAGATATTGAATTAGGAATGTTTGATGTCGTTCTGCAGGGAATGGAATGTTTGTCTGAGCCATAAAAGTTGTGTATAATAATAATAAAACTAAATTGATTAAACATACCATATACGCGTTTTATTTATCCAGCATAAAAGTCATAAGGTTATACAAGGCGACGAACCGTACCATTGAACGTAACAGTAAGAAACCGAAATGTTTTCGCAATTAATACAAAAAGTACCATTCTATTTTTTGTGCCTGCTGAGACAATCGAATAAATGAGAAATAATTGGAACTTAGAAGCTAGAGCGTTATTTAACAAATTATCGCAAAAATATGTAATTAGTCGTATAATGAATTGAAGTGATAAAATTTAAACAACTTTAATTATAATTTAGAGTTTATTATTTATGCGAAAAACAATGAATAGGATTTATGTGATTATTGCAAAAAGAAATGGGAATATACATCCCACGTGTCACAGTCCTCGCGATTATTTATTTTAAATTATAATTTGAATATATTTCTATTTCTATTGTTATTTGAAATTTAGAATCCATACATTACAGAAAAACTGGTTAATCTACCATTCATAAATCCGAATATTGTAGAAAATACGAGTTAAGTTATTCTAATTTATTTATTAATGACATTTTTATCTTTTCTATATCGTACAAACTATTTAAGAAATACCACGTCTCACTAATTATTAATTCATATATGTACAAAATCACTTAAGAAATATAAAAGCAGGGGAGCTCAGTCATTTGTAGTTGATTATCTGGCATTCGATGTGTAGTGTGAAAAATGTTAAAAATTAATTTATTTATCACCTGAACAACTGAAAATCAAAGTGGACAACCAACTCCACGTCTCGATAGCCTGGATAATTGATGTTGATATGACTTCACATATGGATTACTACAAGTTCCCATTAAGTTTTCACAAATAATATTCGCATCTAAACTCCTAAAATATGACGTATGGAAAAAATGGTTTAAATTAATTTTTTTTATTTACCCGTATAGGTACTTACTCGCATAAATTGGTGGTGGCCGATCTAAGAGCATTTGGAGTTAAATTCCTTATTTTACAATCTATAAAATCTTGCGTATATAAACATGTAATACCATCATCCTGGAGTGTATCGTTCAATCGTTTCATGTTATTTTCACAATAAAATTCGGCCGAAACTCGATTTAGTCTAGCCGCAGCAATTTTAGAATCATATGCGTACGACCATTTGCAGATAGAATTTAGTGTAGTCGGTATTATATCAAATAGACATTGTGTTTGCCCTAGCATTCGGATACAATAAATAGAAGCAAAACTTCCAAATAATTCAGCCGAAACTTCTTTATCTCGATATTTTACTAGTAAATTCGTTAAAAACGTCTCTCGTATCGCCAAGCCACAATTTTCTTCTGCGATACGCTACAAAATATAAAATTATTACATAACTTCAACTTACTACACCTGCACAATTCAACATTTACCTCTATTTCTGCCTCACAAACACTCTCCGTAATTAGCTGATGTTCACCCAATTCATTTGAATCCGAACCAACACTAAATATAAAGAATGAAGTAAGCACCATAAAAATAACTATCTTCATTCTGGCTACGTGTGTTACTCTGGATCTCGCACACTCTGAATATTTCCCTTATTCATATTTCAAATAAATCATTATTTATATATTTGACACAAAGAAAAATCAGCTGGACCTAATGACCCGAAGGCCGAAATAAATCGCAATCTATTTCTCAGAATAATTTGCACAATATATTTATTTTTTATATGCGAATATGACAAAGAAAATTAATTTAGGTAATGAAGCCGTGGAAAACCTAGCATACACGGATTCAGTAAAGATTAGGAGTGACATCATACATCCATTTATTTTTACAATATATTAATACTTTAACAATTACCACTCTCAAACTACTCCTGCAACTACAATAATTCTGTTATTGTACCGCAGGAAAACTTAATAACTCAACTACAATTTCAGATTTTCAAATAGCTTAATTTGCTTTAATTTGTACGCACCCCTGTTGTACATAGAAATAATTTTATGATTTCTGTTCTCTCACTCTCACTTATGTAGAGTTCTATCGTGCCAAAAAAGTAAATCAAGTTGTCCAGTTGCCAAAGAACGTAAAAAATGTTTTTGTTGTTTTTGTTGTCAGTGTGTAGGTAATAGCGCGTAAGCGACCATCTTTTGTTATTTGTTTTTGGATGCCCATATCCATCTAGTTTTGACAATTCTCAAAGTACCTGAAGAAATATATTTTGTTTAAATGCATTTGTGTTCGTAATTAACAACTGGTTTGTTGAAAAAATTATGGCATAAACAAGTTTATATATGTATAATAAATAATATAATATGTTTATTAATTTGTTTAATATATTAATTTACACAAAACACATTTGAACACAGCAAAAAAAACGTAAATAACAAATTATAAAAATAGCGCACTTTCTAGTCTTGTTACTTGTCAATAATTGACATTTGGTTGGTCGAAATCAAATCGATAAAAAATCAAATCTTTCAAAACATATAAATTTGATTTAAAACAAATCTCTCTGTCATTTTTGTGTCGCATAGAACGTGAAGAATTGATTTAGGTCAAATGTTTTTGATTTACATAAAATATTTTTGTACTCCACGTTAGAATAAAAAGAATATGGTCCGCTCCTCACTATACTTCTTTTGAAGCTCCAGTTTTTTTTTCATAATGTCAATTAAGTCATTTCTGAAAATTAACATAAAATGCAATAAGAAGAAACTTATTTATATTATCTTGCAAAGTTTCACATAAATGATCATGCAAGGTTATCTATAAAACCATAAATAATGGAGCACGATGACGTAAGACTCACATATTACGTTGCCATTCGTACAAAAATCTTGTCTACAAATAATCTCTATATATTCAATACGAAAAATTCTTAAATCTGTTACCTTACGTCAGTTTTCATGGGACATTTAGAACCCTATTTTAGTGGAACGAATTTATGACACTTCGTTCATTCTAATAAAAGTAGTGTAAACTACAAACTAAAGATAATATAAATATATGTAGTTGGAAATAAAACGTAAAAATGAGCGAAAATTCGATCGAAGGCTATAAAATAAAACACTGATTTCTTTCTTTTATTTTCTAACGTTAGGTTGGGAAAATTTCTATTACTTTTACGTTAACTTCGGGGCTTTATTTAACATAGTAACGTCCTTATTAGCAAAAAAAAACTGAGATAACCAGTTTTCACAAGCCTCTCTTGAGGCCATTTTTATTCCACCAAGAGCGTTTGCCATGGACAAAAATAGATAAAAATCGTTTGGTACCAGCTCCGGACTATAAAGTGAATACCAAACACTCGGAGCTTCTGGCGGGTCATCATAAATGTGTGTTGTCCTGGCGGAACACGATGCCTCTCCTATTTTCTAATTCTGGCCGCATCTAGTCGATTTCTGCCGTCAGTCAGTCCAGTTGTTGGCAGTAGATGTCCAAAATGAGAGTTTGGCCGTTAAACAGCAGCTTATAGTAGGTGAATGGGATTACGACCACAACCTACCATTCCATGAAAATGTGGCTCGCTTACCTCCATACCCAACAAGATGCACGGAATACAAAATATGCACGCTTGAAAATAGACGACTTCTCTTGGGTGCGACTTTTATTGGTAGCGTTTTGCTTGGTCACGTTGATTCAGCTTACATCTTGGAAAACATATGAATTCAGGTGCCATGCAGAACATTTCGAAACCATGAATTTTTAGCACTTGAACACCATTCTACTAACTATGGAGAAAACAACACCATTAATAATTTATAATAATAAATCTTTCAACTTAATTGACGGCCTATTGGACTTTAATTTGTCAAAGAATAATTTTAAAAATATCTTGAAGAACTATTTTTAAAATTTTTAATTGCCAAACTAAAATTTGGTTTATATTTTCTTTTTTTAAGTTTTTTGTTTGAAATTACTGTTTTAAATATTGTAAAAAATCTGAAATCATACATGTAAATTATAAAATAAATTTCTTTAAATAAATAAATAAATAAATTCCCCCCCCCAACCCCATCAAACATGCAGCTAAACCTTCCTGGTTATCAATCCTAGTTTGACCGCCGATGGTTTCCGCTTGACATTGTCGTATGTGACACATTCCTTGCCGCCAGCCACCATCCGCTTCAGACATGGCTCGATTTCGTTCCGTTTGGTCAAGGATTCCCAGCTGGAAATACAGTTCATCAAGTTTTTTGCGTCGACTCAAAAAAGTAAGTACACGACTGATAATATAGTTATAGATATGTTTCCTCCAGTTGAATAAACTATACCTACTCTTTACAACAAGTATTTATACAACTACCACCAAAAATTATACCAAACTATTAAATAGAATCAGCAGCCAAATTACGCTACTTAACACTAAACTCCAGAAATTTCTGTAATGCTAAGCAGAGACCAGTCTTATAAAATACACTTGCCAGCATTCATTTTATTTATATAACTTTATTTTTTAATTAAGTAAAACGCTCTAAGCAAATAAATTAAATTATTGTTTCTCGTGAGTTTTTATTGTAAAATTAAAGAAAAGCGAATTTTTCTTTTTCAAGTATTTGAGTTTCTTAATTTTTCCACTTATTCATTATCTTTGGTTTGTTCTCCACAGTACAACTTCATGCACAATATAGTCGTACATACATAGAAATTTTAATTTAACATGTTTTTTTTTTTGTAAATAAATTGAAATGGAAATCAGTTGTTTTTAGGTTTTATACTTTAATTAAAATATTTATAATTTAATATTCAAAATTCAATGATTTGAACATCGTTATATTATATACATACCAAATGGCGATGACTTCTAATCCTTTTTGAATATCAAATCACGACTCAAATAGTTATTCTCTAGGTTAATTGACACAAAATAAATTGGGTATTACAAACATGTTTTAGAATATAAATTCTCCAAACACAGCTTCGTTATTGCTCTCTGTGAAATCTATATTACTTTGCACGTTCAAGTGGGTTATGGAATTTGATAAATGGAAACCTTAACCTTTAATTTCTCTTTAAATTTGATTTTCAAATGCTAGTTCTAGTTTACTTAGGCTAAATAGGTATAGGAGGTAGCATTAAGGTGATACACAATACATACTTCGATTAATATTTTCGGTCTTTCACCTCGTATGAATTTTATAGTATTTCAATAGGTTAAGGTTTTTCAAAATAACTAACAAAGTTAATCGTAAATCTTTACAACCGCCCCTAAAGAACACTTTTCAACAACAAAATATAGTAATTCTCACATAACTCATTTCCTTTTTAGATTTACATGAAATTTTGCAAACCTTAGCAGAAGATCAATTAGCACATTAAAGTGCCTTTTGAAGTTAGGTATATGGATTAAAATAGGCCAATATATCGAGTGGTAATTATTTAACATTTTTTGTATTAAAATAAAATACTTAATTTCCCTTCTTGTTTAAGGAAATGGTACTAAAAGCTCTTTATACAACAATACAGATAGAGTAGAAAATATTATTTCTCCCAGCTACTTTGACCGATCTGAATAGGACTAGGCTTATCTTGCCTATTTTGTTTAATACTTAACCTAAAATTTTCATTGCCATAGCTGTAATAATTAGAGAGATATACCACTTAATGTTAATACTGAAAAAACCAAAGACAGACGGACATATATTCCCACCTCAAAAATGGTCTCAAAACGTTCACGGGCTCTAAAAACGTCCAGATCCGCCACAATCAGATTACAATACTTCTTACATCGTAAACGTAAAGTAAAAAGGACAGTTAAACATCAAATATAGGGGCAATGGTACATTAGGATCGGTAACCTTCAAAAAAAAATTAAATATGGAAAACGTCTACTGGGAAATACTGAAATTGCAGACATATGTGATATGTTGAACAATGCCAATGCAGTTTGCAGAGTTGGACAAACCACCATCATTTGAACGTGACCTTTAAATAACAAAAAAAATTTGGGCCTTTCAAAATTATCGAGTTCATAAAATTTAAATTCATTTCAGGCTCATGGTTATTTACTATCAAATACTTCTTAATTAGTTATTTACTAATAACTAATTAAGAAGTATTTAATAGTAAATAACCATGAGCCTGAGCAAATCATTATTCACATATTAACAGATTTCCCATGCTAGATAATCTCACGTATGTACTTGGTACAAACCAACCAAATGACATAGTGGTTAAAAGATGATGCATTTAGACTAGGAGCTGCCGGGTTCGAAATACAATAAAGGCAGGATTCAAAAATTGTTCTACGTAAATCGAACCTATAGCCATACTTATGAGATTAAACACCATTGTAATGTGGTAGGAAGTATAACGTACTCAAAGCAGCTATTGAATATGCTAGTACACTGTGGCCAGATAAACCATCATAGATTCGGGTGTATATCTCAAACAGCTGTACTCCAGACGTGAATCACTTTGATGCATTGATGGGTAGATATGGACCGAATGAAGTCATGCATGAGAAAATATGTTTATTCGCCAAGCATAGACAGTGAAGTTGAAAATTAGTACTAAATTGTGAAGCTGCTTATCGGCGGCAAAGTTACCGCCTATCTCAGATTATCAGGAGTTGCCTAAAACAGCGCAACCATGCCAGTATATATATACATGTTGACTAGTCATTGTGGACTCATATACAATGTGGTCCGAAATGTTTGAAGTGTCATTCACAATAGCATTGAAAACTATTGAAGTACTTAAACAAGTGTTTGCAAGGTTTGGACTTCTGAACTGTATCTTAAAAGAAAATCTGTGTATGGCAAGACGTACCAGACACCAAATCCAAGTGCATCATATTGTAAATCACCTACTGAACTTATGTTTGGAAGGAAAATTCTTACGGTTGTTGTTCTTCTGCGGACTCAAGTCAATAAAGCTCCTATAAAAATCATCTTACAACGTCTTTGAAATTAAGAAAATTCAACCCAGGCGACGTATTCTTGAAATCGGTGGAAATTTTCCCAATCGGAAAACAATGTGCTTTGAAATTCTCGTACTATTCGAATTTTTCGCCGGCTACTTTAATCATTTTTTTAAATTTCGTTTCTTTTTTTAAATTAAGAAACATAATTTTTCCCTCTCTCTCTCTCTGGCACTATATCCCATCAAGGGATTTGGCCGCGTCAAATGAGGTTTCATAATCATATTTTCATTTCGGATAATGAGTGATTAATTCATTGATCCTAAACCAGCCGTGAAATTTTTTCCTTGTCACCACCGGGAATCGAACCCGGGACCTCCGGTCGCTGGAGCAAGCATGTTGACCACTTTGCCACCGGAGCGGCTCCCCCATAGGGAAAAATTCCGACTGCGGGTAAAACGACTCAAAATTATGGAGACAAATATTAGTAAACTTGAAAACAAATTTAAAGAAATGTAGCCGTCGAAAAAATTGAATAGAGAATTTCAAAGTAAATTGTATACTTGGGGAAATCTCCATCGATTTCAAGAATACGGCCCCAGGTGATGTTGTACATGCCAAGGTTTATTTAGTTATTCATTTATTCATAGAAATCTATTCTGTGATACATGTATGATTTTAGTTTAAAACACAAATATGTTTGTGTAAAACAAAAATAAAAAAAATTACAAAATGATTCTTCAGGATATTTTTGATAAACTAAAGTCGAATAGGTTGGCGATGATGTTGAATGATTTAGCCATCCTATTAATAGGGTTATTTTCTCCATAGTTTGTAGAATGGTGTTCTAG
The DNA here is from genome assembly GCA_932526605.1 of Nephrotoma flavescens. NCBI lineage: Eukaryota > Metazoa > Arthropoda > Insecta > Diptera > Tipulidae > Nephrotoma > Nephrotoma flavescens. Next base: position 334,281,369 of record OW052220.1, read on the forward strand.
TGTTAAAAACTCATGGTTTCCAAGCAAAACGTTACCAATAAAAGCCACTCTTAAGAGAAGTCGTCTATTTTCAAGCGTGCATATTTTGTAAACCGTGCATCTTGTTGAGTACGGAGATCTTAGCCACTTTTTCATGGAATGGTAAGTTGTGGTCGTAATCTCAGTCACTTTTCTTTAACAAGAAAATCAGAAACATCTTCTAAATGCTTTCAATTCTTTTAATGTGCACAGCATAGTATGGAATTCCAGACCATTACAGCGTATCCCACCTGAGATCGAACGTAAGCGAAATAGAGTGAACATAAGGTTTGAATGTCTTTAAATTCACCTGTCCATCTTTTAACAAATCCAAACATGGCATTCGCTTTCGCAATACAACTTTCAATATGCCTATTGAAACTGGCGTTTTCGACAAATGTAACACCTATAAGTCTATAATCTCATTGACTCTCCGCAATACTTCGTTGTTGACTTTGTATGAAGTAATTAACAGATTTCTTTTAAGATGGAAAGACATGATTTTCATTTCTTAATATTTAATTAAAGCGAGTTTCAATCACACCACTCACTTAATCTATCGATGTCTTCTTGAAGTTTCTTTGTATCTTGCATTCCATTAACAGTTCGAAAAATGTTCACGTCATCAGCAAATATGAGCACGTTTGAGTTTTTGATTATCTCGGTTATTCTATTTATGAAAACAATAAATATCCAAGGCCCGATGTGAGATCCTTGCTGAACCCCAGGCGTAACTTTAATAATGTTTGATTTCTCATTTCCCATTATTACGAATTGTCGCCGATTTGATAGATAAGACTTGAACCAATTTATGTAATCGAGTGAAAACCCAAATGTGAATAAACTCTGGAGTGCATTTTGATGGCAGATGGAATAAGATACTTTACTGAAATCTGTGTACGCTACATCTACTTGATAGTGTTTTTCTATGTCGTTAATTATTTTACAATTGAATTCAACCAGATAAACCAATAATGGTTTATTGATATACGACGTGCAATTGTGGATTTAAAGTTATTGCATAATACTAATTCAAACAATTTTGGAATTGATGATGTAGTTGATATTCCTCTGTAGCATGTGACGTCGTCTCGTTTACCCGATTTAAAAATTGTGTATAATCTTTGAAATTTTATATTTTTCGGAAAATACACCGGTGCTTAAGGAGGGGTTGAATAAGTAACATAATAGAATTGCTAAAATATCAGCGTACTCCTTCAGAATAGAAGAGGGTATTTTGCCAATACCACAACCCAAATCACTAGCCGATAAAATGTTACCATAACAAGAGGAATTATTGATACGTTGTTATTGCTGGGTTGTTCATACAATCCACCAGTATCGCTTGGTATATAGACTGATTAAAAAAAGACGTGAACATGGCAGCTATATGTTTGGCGTTTGAAGAGCAGGTATTGTTGTAGGTCATACAATCAGGGTTTCCTTCAATTTCGCGTTTATTCCTAAAGCATTTCCAAAATTGTGTTGGATTTACTTTGTTTTTTTCTTGAATTTGATCGTGATACGGACCTGTATTTTGATTTGAAATAAATTTCAAATTCGTTACTATGTTGTAGAAACATAGTTTTGTCCGCTTCGGGTCCCATTTGAAACGCGACATTTTAAAACGCGAATTATCAAAGCGCGATATTTCAAAACGCGATATTTCAAAACGCGATACGGTACAAAACGCGATATGGTACAAAACGCGATATTTCAAAATGCGATATTTCGAAACGCGATACAGTACAAAGCGCGATGTGGTACAAAACGCGATATTTCAAAATGCGATATTTCAAAACGCGCATACAATTGTATGTATGTTGTATGTATCGCATACAATTGATCAACAAAGCGATTTTAGATTGGATGTTGATGATCAGTGGATCATCAACATCCTCACGTCCAACTCGAACAGTGCAGCTTTCCAAAAGTTCTTTTCTTATGTTTTGTACTAAAAACGGAACAATGGGAAAACAACAATTAATTATGACCAACTTCATACATTTGGTAGTTAGTGAGTAGAGGAGAGGTCGCAAGCATGACAAGCAATTGCATCATTCATTAATTAATTAATTCATTAATTAATAACCTAAGGTTTTATTTATAATTATATTATTGTACGAGTGCCTCGGCGTCAGAACAGATTGCTACGATTGAAAACAAAAACAATTGAAAGCAATCGAAACAATACCATGCCTGAACAAAATATTTAATTTCTAGTCCAATAGAGTCCGATGCTTGAGTCATAGCGAAAATTGTGTGCACATGTTAAAACATTAGAACAAATTGTCACTTGTATTATATGTTTGTTATATTTTTATACTGCTTCTTGTCAACAACAACATCAAAGAAAATTTATGTGTAAGATTAATGTTTAACCCTAAAGTGAAAATCACTTTTAGACGTCTATTTTTTATGTTTTACTCACAATAAAAACTTTAAATTTTATAAGAACTTCTAGTTCAATTGGTATAGATTACGATCATACTTAAAAATAAGAAATGTTACAACTTGGATGAACGTGGAAAAAATAATTTAATTACTCAAATTAAGATATTTTTTCTTCACTCACATGCGGGTTAAACTAAGGGTTGAATATTGTACTTACATATATGGTTAAAAATTCTGCGCAAAGAATTACAATCCATTCAAATTTTACGCTTAAAAAAGGTTTTTGAATTATGAATACTTTTAGTAAATTATTATATTTATTGATCTAACATTTCTTCCCTGAACTCAAAATAAACTTTTAAATCCGGTTACACATATGTATTTACTTTACTGAATCTATTTAAGCTTTGAAGTGAATTTCCGATTATTTTTTTTAGTATTGATTCATTATGATGGGAGTAAGTTTGACCGACAAAACTACTTTACAAGTACAACGACATTTTATTTAATGACATTTATATATGAAACGCAAATTAAAGTACATATTAACATACGATATATGTACGTATGTAGATGTTTATTTAAATAAAAGAAAACTTTGTATTTACTTCTAAACTACATACGAGTTTACGAGTATTCCTATAATATGCTGGTTGAAACATAAATTTAGTTAAAACAAAAAGTTTTCCTTTAACATTGGAAAAACTATACTTTCGTATACCAGAGACAGAAAAACTTTTAGTAACAACACAAATATTGTAATTAAGTTTATTAAAAATTGTTCTGTATGTATAATTTAATTGGGGCAGATTTTTTAGATTTTATGTTTAAATTTAAACAGATTTTTAATTTAACTTTTTATGAAACTACTTGCATTATGGCTTCCGCTGCTTTCGAGTGTTTATTTATTTGCAGTTTGCGCCAGCAAACAATTTTATATATTATTTTATATTCTAGTTCGGAAAAAAGTTCATGTCAAAGGCCAATAAATTATGGTTAGTTGTTTTTTCCGATCATAATTCTTTCTATAACACAGATCGATAAAAAATTCTGAAATTCTTTATTCTTTGATTTCGAATACATTTGTGTCGATTTGTACATGGCTTACCTAATAAAACTATGTTTGATTCGATATCATTTACGAAATACTTCCATTTTTCCAATTACGGAGGAAACATATTTGACTTACGTACGAAAAATCACTGTTGAGTATTTGAAGAATCTAAGCTTTTCAACATCGAACAATTTGCGCCCAACAAACAATCTACAACTTTTGTGGAAAGGAGTTTTTTCTGAAAAAAATACAACAGGGTGTCTACATATTTACTTTGGTTTTTCAATTGTAATGGTGTTATTGTGATCGTTCCGTATATTGGGTATATTTCAGCACCCTCGAATTAAATACACAATCGTAGGAAATTCTTCCATTTGGCGTCAATCTGTGTGACAACAATTATGATAATCGACACTTACTTATTATACACAATCAACATCTCAACCACCCCATACTTTTCTTTCCTTTAACGCTGGATCGTGGATAAATTGAATTTTTGACTTATAGATGGAAAATGTGTAAGAATCCCAACAATCAGTTTTGAACGGATGAGATTATTGATTATCGTCATTTTAACCAGAATGTATACAATGCGCTACATAACAAGGTGCGTATGCTAATGATTATGTAAGCATTGCGAGCACCACTTACGATTTTCCACTCAAACTAGTTTTGACAAATTTTCAATGAAAACAAAACAGAATCAATGTGTATGAGTAAAACAACAATAAACAGCTGATATTACGAAACACTGCCACTGATAAAATTGACATGTTGAAATACTATTTTAGAACATGTTCAGTTAAAACCGTCTTAAAACTGGAGTGTTCTGTCAAAAAATCCGTTGCATAACCCTCTCAGGTTTTCATCGTTTAGAAAGAAATTACCTATTCTGTGAGTTTCGTGCATTGAGTGTATCACGAACGTGGTAAAAATCCGTTGCATAATTTTTTGACAGCACACTCCAGTTGTAAGTGAGACGGTTTTAACTGAACATATTCTAAAATTGTATTTCAACATGTCAATTTTGCCAGTGTCAATTCAACGGAGAACTGTCAAAGCCAAAGACGAATTATTTGTGAACATTGACAAAAAATAAGCTTAACTTGAATGATAGTCTCGTAGATGGTGCTGAATCTAGCGTCCAACCCAACTGAAATTTGAGGATATTTTATGTTCGAAAGCAAGATATGTTTAAATTCGCTTATTTAACGATAAATAATTAAGGATAACTAAAAAGAACTTGAGCTCATAATGATCCCTCTGATGGTAAATAAAAGAAAATTACTAATTGAGTTTGTAAAGTTGAATTTGTGTTGTAGAATGTATTGTTATAACAAATACTCGACAGTTAAAACAATCAATATTTTTAAAGAATGTTAAAGTACATATTATTTTCTAAATAATAAATTTGAATTAAAAATTATGATTGATGAGGCCGTAAATTCGCTTGGACGTATTTACTAAACAACATGTTATATGTACTACTGTTCAGTGGTACTTAAGGTCTCATATAGTATGAGCAAAGCGTACCTGACGATATCATACACCTGCTTACTAAAAACCGCCGCGATGCAGCAGAAATTGGCTGCTTCATGGGTACGGAGCCCACAACGAGCAATAGTCTGGCCTCTATAGTCATAATATAATTTCTATTATTTTCACATTAACAAAAATAAACAAAATTATATGTGGTTGGGCAGAAACGCTTTAAAAACTCTTACTTTTGTCATGTACTAACAAACTTGACATATTTGTGCCGATGAAGGAAAGATACCTTGGCTTATATGCACTCTTAACTATCCCTTATTATGTTTTAATTACGAGAATTAAGGTAAATAAACCGAATTTCTTTTTCCCCTTTTGAACTTTTCGTTCATTATTTTTGTTAGACGGTTCGTTTCATAAAAGCTTAAATATTTTTTTAATAGTAATAGTTATAGAAAAGTTCAAAATTTATTGACAAACTTGTATATGGATTTAAACAATAACAAATAACCTTTCTGTATTATTTGCTGTATGTTTACATGTAAAAATTTGTTTATGATTAAGAGAAGAAAATTCAATCGACGTAAACTTACTAATTTTTGGCAAAATAATAATTTGGTGAGAAAATTAACTTATAAATAGATTATTATTTGACCGGCGCAACATCTCAATTTAGGAAGCTGTAATTTTGTAAAAAAATTCCTTTAAAAAAAACATAACCTTTGGTTAAATTTCAGAACAGCAACAAGAGTAACCCTTGGTGGTTGAAAATTTAATCTTTAAATTTATTTAAATCTTTTAATTTCTTGTGGTTTTTTTGTAAATGCTCATCATTACAAAGATTGAAAACCGATTGAAGCTGCCAATTCCGATACCTACACAGATCTCCACCGAATTTCGCAAAGATCTCCAATTTAATGGGAGAAAAATAAATCCATTTGGAAATCCTTGCGAAAAACGTTAGATATTAAATGTAATAAAATGTTAACAAAACCAATATTGAGATAATATTAAATAAGATGGTTTGGTGTATAAGACGATAGATAAAACTATCTTACTTAATATTATCTAAATATTGCTGTTGTTATCATTTTATTACATTTAATATCTATCTCGCTTTCACTTCCAGTGAACCCTTCGGCCAAACATCACTGAGGTCTCCCAATTTATACAAAAATCTTAAGTAAGAAGCTCCATCCTGATCAATTAATCCGTCTGAGCTGTACATATAAAAATATTTGCTTAAGTGATAAAAGCTTCTCTGGAAGCTAAAACTCTCTGTGGACCGATTTCGGCCAAAAATCGCGAGGATCTCCCAATTTATGGAAAAACCTTAAATAAAAGGTTTCACCATGATCAGTCAATTCATGGACTGTAGAGAAACAACAACATTTAGTCTAGCACTAAAATGTTTTTAGCAATAATTTAGCCCCTGTACATCGTAATCCATACGGATTAATTGATCGGGATGAAACTCCATACTTACGCTTTTCCAAAAATTTATTTTTGACTGTTTCGATTTTTGCAAATATTTTGAAAAATAAATAGCATTTGTGAAAAACGATTAAAAACAAAAAGATTGTATAAAATAAATTTACAAGATTAATTTTTAAAATTTTACCCAAAATGACAAGTGTTGAGTCGGCTTCTCTACAGTCCAGGCGGATTCACTTGTTGGGATCAAACTTCATAAATTTGGAGATCCTTGCGAAATTTGGTGGAAATCTATGTACCGGAAGTGGCAGTTTAAATATAAGCTTTTTCAATTTTTTCTATGAAGTTCGTTTGTAGTAAACAAAATTTACATAACATAACATAACAAAAAAAATAATAATAAATCTATAAATTTTAAATAAAATCAATTGAATTAAACTATTCACATAAAATAAACATTTTCATCTATGTCTACAAATTTATACGTTTAACATATAAATTCCCCAATTAAAATTTCATTTCTATTTCACGCGTAAATAGCTAATTAGATTTATGGAGACCGCGGTAAAATTTCATTTCACTTTGAACTGTTTACTAAACTTAAGTTACAAATAATAAACTTTGATGTCCAATTTTGTAGGGCCTAATTTTGAGTAATGTCAGATGTAATTAAATACTCATGTGATAAAATAAAAATTAAATTGTATGTATTTAATTAATTATATTGAGGTGATCAACCACTAAGTAGTAAAACATTATTTTGTTTAATAAAATAAAAATAATGAAAACATAAATTGTTTCAATTGTGTCGTTTTTAATGTTCTTTATTTATGTTCGTATCTGCTTTGTTGTTTGAATATATTTTGATTGCAATCTAATTTCAAAATGGATATCGATCCATCAATCAATCTGTTAGAGCTGTACAGGGGCCTGATATTCGCTGAAAAACATCGTAATTTCCGTTTAAATTTTGGAAAACTGATCTGGACCGCTAATGTTGCAAAATTAATTTACAATACCTAGTTCATAATCGTTTTCCTCATAAACGATAAACTTTTCAAAATATTTCCAAAACACAAGAAACCTCATAGGAAACCTGTCACTTACTGTGGGCCGAACATCATTTGAACCTCTCAATTTATGTTTGATAGAATTGTTATATAGATGAAGGTAATAATCAAAATATTACTTATGGATAAATGTTTTACCCATAAATATTTGTAGAAAATAAGGGAACACCACTAAATCGTGTTTTAACATCATCATGTTTTGAGGAACATACTGGTTGACTAGAGTCATTCAACGGAGTTTGTTTGTTTAATGTTTGCAATCTGTTCTGGGCATAAAACACTTCCAACTCTTTCAAAGTTCACTTTTCACTTCACAACAAATATTTCCAACTTTTGATTTGCTTTTTGAGTATACCTTTTCGATTGAGTTTAACATTAGGAAGTAATGTGGAAGGAACTAGATCTGGTTTTGGGATGTTTCGAGATTTTTTATTTCTTATAATTATGCGTTTTATGAATACGGACATTATCCATTATAAAATAAAACCAATTTAGAAATTAGTGTTGAGCGAAATCCAAACACATACTTCCATTCAAAAATACTATCTATATATTTTAAAATGGGTAATACCAGGAACATTAAAACCTGCTATAAGCGAAAAATTTCTACTTTTTTACTGAAGGGAGAATAATATGGGTGGCGCAGAAGAAAATTTAATCCGAATTCATCGATGGATATCAATTTTACTCTGGTTTTGCCCGTTCTGAAATTTGAAAATAATTCTTAAACAGTATTTTGGAAATTATAGTCAATTACTTGGAACTGCGTAGCATATTCTTTCATGGGGGTAAATGAGTAAGGGGCGTTGGTATATAATTCTATAAACTAGCCCAAATACCAGCCTCATTTGTACATCATACTCCCAGCTAATCAGCCAACGAGACTCCCAACTAATCAACCAACCATCGAAGGAATAACCGAACACCGAAAAACCTAACCTAGCAAACGACGTTCTCTCCAATGACCTACTACCAATTCCACTCGTTAGATCGATAATTGCTTTAATAACCAAATGCTCAGTGGATAAATCTATCGATGCCTTGTAACGAATTTTCTCGAATTTTTTAGTTCAGGTGGCCCCTTCGTTTATTAATTTGTATATTACAAATAGAGACATTTTCTGTTACCCATCTGGGTAGTTACAAGTTCAGGAATAGAAATTTTCATTCCATGGTCACCTCGCCCACCTCGCGCATATTCATACGAAGCTCAACAATATCTAGATTACCATCTACACAAACACACTCCGCAGCACAGCGGGAAAATGAAAATGCTGAACTACGGAGAAGGCTAGTGAAATAGAAAAATAACGTCACAACTTAGCAATGAAATTTCTAAGTTAAAGAAAGAAAATGAGAAGCTGAAGAAGACTGGATCCGCTCAAAACGCGATATTTCAAAATGCGATATTTCAAAACGAGATATGACAAAACGAGATATGGTACAAAACGCAATATTTCAAAATGCGATATTTCAAAACGCGATATGGTACAAAATGTGATATGGTACAAAACGCGATATTTCAAAATGCGATATTTCAAAACGCGATATGGTACAAAACGCGATATGGTACAAAACGCGATATTTCGAAACACGATATTTCAAAACACGATATGGTACAAAACGCGATATGGTACAAAACGCGATATTTCAAAACGCGATATGGTACAGAATATGCGTTGCGAAGCGGTGGGAGCGCAGCGACCCACCTGATACCGGTCCTATATACTATCGTTTCTATCGATTTTTAAATTCCTATAAACTGAAATTAAATTTTCCCTTCACCCGCCTGATATAACCCGATCCTAAACTCCCGTTTTGTACCATATCCCGTTTTGTACCATATCACGTTTTGAAATATCGCGTTTTGTACCATATCGCGTTTTGTACCATATCGCGTTTTGAAATATCGCATTTTGAAATATCGCGTTTTGTACCATATCGCGTTTTGTACTGTATCGCGTTTTGAAATATCGCATTTTGAAATATCGCGTTTTGTACCATATCGCGTTTTGTACCGTATCGCGTTTTCAATATCGCGTTTTGAAATATCGCGTTTTGATAATTCTCGTTTTAAAATATCGCGTTTCAAATGGGACCCGAAGAAAACAGGTCTGATATAAGTTTTTAAACTCTTCTTACTAGTTTTAATAAAAACAGCACAATTGACTTTATTAACGCAGATTTGCATACAGATGATAAAAAACTCATTAGTTGCATGAACAGAAGGAATGACCTACGCCATGAAACATGAATTAGAAAAGCAAACTTCTCACTAAAAATAGTTTTCCTTGTACTTTCGACGAAACCAGAATGTACTCCAGATTAAATAATTTGAACAGTAAATTTGCAAATTGTACATGAAATTTTATAATATATTTTATCACCTTCAGCCTGTGTTGATAGACTTTAAATTGGTTAAAGCCTTATGTTCTGCCAACCCTGTTGTACAATGGTATAACCGTCAACCGGTATACTACCGGTACCATTTGACACAAATTTAAAAGATACTTTTAATTCTTCTGATATCAACAGCCAAGCGATCAACATTGTCTGCAACTCATAAAAGTTGTTCAAAATAAAAAAAAATATTAACAATAAGATTGAAATAAATAATATATTTGTTAATTAGTCAATTAACTTAAAATACTTCGTTCTTTAATAAAACAAATAAATTAGTGGTAATATATTGCGTGAAATTCTTTTCCCTTAAACTTTTTGTGTTATGGTGTTATAAAAGTAACGAATGTTGATTGTTTGGTCTAGACCAAATTATTATATGCAAGTCATATTATATATACAACAACCCATGCCATCAATTAACATTTTAAAATGAAATCTTTTGTATAGTGGAAATGAAAACTATGTAATGTTTCATTTTAAAATGTTATTTAATGTTTTTCGCCAAGAGAGCCGACGACAATAAATGTAAATAGAATTTGTATATAATTTTTGTAAAATACATCAACAAGTACCAACTTATTAAAGTAACGGTATGTACTTGTCACTCAGTCACTGAATATAGCGGGTCAAATGTTATCAGCTAGGCAAACACAAGTTTGAAAAACAAACATGAATTACTATCTCTGTAGATCACTCGCACAATGAATTTGAAGCAATTTGGATTTATATTTTTAATACATTTTGGTATTTACACCGTATTTGGCGCCCAAGATGATGATATTTGTATAGAAGAAATTTTGGTACGTACATAATATTTTGGTAGTTAAAATTGTTTAAATCTATTTATAGAAAATTATCTATTTGTTGTATACAGGAACTTAACCGCATGTTAGATGAGACATGTCACATCAATGCACTTTTCACACTTAATACTTTATTCAAAGAGGTGGCAAAAGGTGAAAACAAACTAACTGAACTACGAACTAACATCGAACTTGCGTGTGAAGATGTAAATAATACTCTAAATTGCTTAACAAATGTGAAACCAGTGATACCTGAATGTCATAGCAATCCTTTGACACAATTCTATCGAAATGAACAAGCTTTGTTCGTATTAAGTGCTCAATATTTGTGCGAACATAAACCGCCGCGGTATTTAGATTTTCTGAAACAAGATGGAGTATCCTGCTACGCTGGAAACAACGTAAAAGATCGATGTATGAACGACCTAAAGACGAAAAATCAGTTGGATTTTAGTACTGAATTATTAGATCAAAATATATGCAAGCTGTTAGAAATAACGGGGCAATGTCTTCATACATATGAAAATTGCACAAATAAGTACGTCGAAAACTATCTTGTAATGCTCACCGAATTAGCAACGGATTATTTCAACTGTCCTAAAAGTTATTGATTAATAAAGCCTTTATGTACGAACTATGTTATTTCATTAAATTTTCTAGCCGATATCCTAAATACACATTTTAAACTTCTGTACCTACGAAAACTGACTATACCGAATCAATCTTTGAAAAACTTTATAATTTTCATTTGTACTTTCCTTAACATTTCAACAAATTGCTAAATCGGTGAAATTCGACGTCCAGGACCAGGAATACTGAAATTCACATGCAAAACAGATTGTTACAAAGTTTATTTAAATTAAAAGTCAATAGTGGTTTGACTGATATTTATTATGAATTTCATTATCAGTACTATTATTCTAAGTGAAAAGATCATCATCGAGGTGGACATGAAATTTATGGTAGTTATTGGCGTGTAAAACCTTACCAGCATGTCGAAATGAAAGTTATGTAAGTTTGTTATTCTTATTTGTAATAAGTATCTAACATTGGATCATTTTATATGTGCTTCATTTGCAATTTGTTAAAAATGACGGCGCTAGTTGTTATACCTAAGTGAAGCGAAATCGAAATGCTATGGAAATTGAAGCGTCTGTTGATCAAAACAACCATTTTAAAAATGATAGTATTGCAGGTACGTTCAGTAAAATAATATTAGTAGATTATAATAGAATGAATTAATCTGAGAAAATGCTTTTAGGGTTTTGGAGGCTGATTCATCATGTTTGCATCTTTACGACAACTGTATAGAAATTTGTATGTGAACTCATTCTATTCTCAAATTCTAATAACGCTGAAAGAAAATTTTAGTTGCTATAATTGCTAAACTTAAGATATTCCATTGTTTTTGTGTTTTTGCCTTTGATAAAGTTTTATTAGAATTACGAACGTTTTCGCAAAAAAGCTTAGATTATTTTGGATGAAAATATTATATTTTAAATATAAAGTAATTAAATATAATCTACTTTGTGTTTTGATAAGAATGTTTTGATCTGTGAACCTGGACTAACCATGCGTAACATCGTAATCATCGTTTAATTAAGTATAATCGTCTTGTATTCCATGTTATATTCCGATTTAACTAAAATCTACTATTTTACAAAAAATTTACGATCAAAACCTATTTAAACCCAAAATATGCTTGTGCACCAAAACTTGTAACTATTTTTTAAAATTGGTTTAAGATTTTTCTTCATTTTTGGACGAATGCTAGAAAACATGAAGTTATTTTTGCTTACAGTTTTTGTTATACTTACCGCCAAATCTGGTAAATATTTACAGAAAATATAAAACATTATTTATAACTATTTCTCAATTTTTAGGTTACGGAGCTTCCACATGCCGCTATGAAATTGTCGAATACACGCTGCAACATATGGAATGTGCGGAACATGCCATGGAAATACAATATTTGATCTCAAATTTATCTAAAAATCGAACTACGTATGAGAAAATCGAGGCCAAAATTGGTGAGATGTGTAAAGTAGCCGAATCAACAAAATGTTATAAAGAATTAGAAACCCCGTATCCTGGACCATGCAATGATGAGGAAAAGTTGCAACATTTTAGGAACGCGTTTCGGGTTGTATTGACGTTTAATGAATTTATGTGTCAAAGTAATGGATCGAAATTTCTAGATTTTGTAAAAGACGAAGGGGCCTATTGCTATTTACATCCCGACAAAACTGCTTGCTACAAAAATGCAAAAATTACCGCGGTAGCCAGTGGCGGTGAAAATTATTTTAAGGATGATTCTGTTTGTTCAATTTTCGAAGCTGATTTATCTTGTCACCATCATTATGAAAAATGTAAAAACCCAAACGTAAAAATAGACTACGAACAAATCTTAACCACCCTTAAAGGAAAGTTTCATTGTTGAATCTGTATACATTTTATTACGTTTACATAATAAAAATATTTGAAGTAATAAACTATCTGCACAAAGAAAAATATTATAGTTGTTTTTAAATAATCGTTCAGTGTACAGAACAAAATGGCTTCCAATAGTTTAATCCAACAATTTTGATGATAATTAAATGTTTATACACAAGATCATTAAGATTCCAATAGAATGTTTTTGAAGAGTTTCTTATTCAAATATTAAATGAATTTCACTTTTAATGTCAATAATACATACACATTTACTGAATCAAACTAATAAACGTTACATTTTTATAAACAGAATTTGTAATGAACGTTCTGATCAAAAAATTTTATTCATTTTTATATAATTACAACAAATATTAATTTTCGCATCCAAACATATATTGAAGTTGACGATTCACATCATAAAAATGATTTTTAACATTCTGGTTTTCACAATCTTCGTACGCATGCACGCAATCTAGTCCTAGCCCAATTGCACTGAAATAAGATAATGAGTTGATTTACACGTTATATACATAATGTGTTAATATATGACTTACTTGCATTTGCTAAATTCCGAATGTTTATGCGCATCAAAATAATTATCTAAACAAGTTTCATGATTATCATTTTTGGCAAAGCAATCTGGTCCATCAGTTTCAAGAAATTGCAAATACCGCTGCGCTCCAGATTCACACAAAAAGGAATCCATTTGAAAACCAATATCAATCATGTCGATTAAATCGTTTACGGTTTTAACCGAACCGCAAACCTCGTCACTTGGGGAATTGGCGTTCCGTAAACATTCTTCATATTGATAATCAAATCTGTTGCAATAATCGATAATCTTATCTGTGGCATCCTCAACTGTTAATCGATAATTTGCATAATAACGAATAAAATCGAAAGGCTGGGTTGTCTCGTTGTACTGATGATCAAAGCAAATAGCAATTTCATTAAATATACGATTAGCTTCTGAGTTAACATCACATTCACTCCACACTTTAGAAAAATATAAGTATTTACATAAAAATTTGTCAATCTTTTAATTGATTTGAAAATATGATATTTACTTACCAACAATTACACCGGTTACGGCAAACAAAAATATTTGACACAATAATTTCATGGTGTCCAATTCTTACAAATGTACTCAATGAAATAGAATCGTTAACAAGATTTAGAATTAGGCTAATACATACTTTATTAGTAAGACCATGTAGATTTTGACCTCGACACGAATATGATTAAATTTGGCATAAATTTACTGTTTGTGATAACAAACTTTAATTAACCAATTAATATTATATTTCATTGTGCTCAAAACTTTTTTCTATGATCATGAGACATTTAAAATATTTAAGTTAATTTCATATCATTGCATAGGTAGTCCCCGTAAACGCCAATTAATTACCGATTGTATTTCATAAAACTGAACAAAACCAACTCTTCTGAAAACGTTTTATTTAGTTTTTGACAAATTACAAGGAAGGAAAAGCCCTGGGGCGGTATGTTGTATCATCACTTCGAAACAAAAAAAGTCGAAATTCGAAAAAGGCCGAATCGAAAAAGTGAAAGTTGTATCATTTTTGCTTTTCGAAAATGATACAACATACCGCCATCCGACATTTTTTGAATTTCGATTCAAAGTGGTGGTACAACATACCACCCCTGAATATGGTAACCTAATTTTGATAATTTCTATAATCACACTTACTCTAGATAAGGTCACAATCAGCCGAAAAAGCACCAGATTTAAACCCAACCTAAAAAAATTAATTTCCAACTTTTTATAGCACGTGGTGCAAAGGCCTTTATACTTAACATTAACTTTCACATAAAACGAATGTACATTTGAACACCACATACTTGTGTGGTATTTTTAGATTAAAAAGGTTTTTAGATTAAATTTGAAAAACCAAATTAAAATATGAATAATTTGCTTATAGTGGTGAAATAAAAGGAACGACCCTACAATCTAAAATTTTATGTTTAGTTATGCTATATGTTTTTTAATACAAATTCCACTATAAAACCAGGAATTAAAATAGCCTAACGGGAATTTTGTGTTGCGAGAATCGATCCCAATCACTTCTAGGAGTGAATAATGTAATCAATATAATTATAGAACCGAAAGTATAATCGTTATTTTACCATATAAACGTGGACAAAAAAGTATTATAGGGACAGACAGTTAGAATATAAACGTATACAAATTAATATGTATTTTCAAAATAATTCAACCATTCAATAGTGCGTGGCTAACAATTTAACCACCATGTGAGTGAAAAAAAATATCTTAATTTGAGAGATTAACTTATTTTTTCCACGTTCGTCCAAGTTGCAATATTTCTCATTTTTGAGTATGATCGTAATCTATACTAATTGAACTAGAAGTGTTCATGAAATTTAAAGTTTTTATTGCGAGTACAAAAATAGACGTCGAAGCCGGGTACCCACGTCAGTCACATTAGGGTTAAACAAATATATGTATATGGATTAGTAAATTCACTGTAAAAATAATTCTTATAAGAATTTTGAAGGTCGCATGAAAAATTTTATAAGAATTACATAAAAAAATGAATTTATTATTAATTATTTTAATAATTAATATTATATTTTTCTAAGTAACTTGTCTGTGTATATTCAGTCTACCTAGAATACTACAGGCCACACTGCTTGCTATGTCCTCAAATTTATGTGTACAGTTTATTATTTTAACAGTTTAGACGGCAGTCATGTTCATAAAAAGAATAAACGAAGATAAACAGATTTTTTTTTATACGAATGCTAAAAGTAAGGTTATGTCTTCTCGAAAGTTCGACGTGACGGTACAATATACCACGCCTGGTTAGCATGTATAAATGAATTAATATATAAGCATATTAAATAGTGTTTAAAATAAGTGAAAATCAATAGTGTCAAGTGTGAGATGCTAAGGAACAGCAAAAAAATATAGATTTTGTGGAAAACTGAAAAGAAATTTCATAAATAGTCAAAATCTGGAAACATTCAAATACAACATGTACAGTTAAATCCACTATTTTTTGCAGCCCTTGCAACTTATTTATTTTTAAATTGAATTATCAGTGAAGTTAAACATTTATACTGTTGTGCATGAATTGAGTTGAAACTCAATCATAATCAGTTATAATGCCTCAGTGTGAAAATTGTAAGCAAGTGACCTATTCGAGACAAAGAACAACTGCGATGTTTTGGTCGATGTAAAAAAGTGTATCACTATGCATGTATTGATTGGAATTTCGACAAGTATAAGAAATTAATTAAGGAATGTCCCTATGTTAGATTTGTATGGGCAGAAAGCCAAACTAATTAGGAAGATACTATATATATGAGGAATTCAACAAAATTAGCAAGTTCGTTGAAGACTTAAAACAATGAGCAGTTAGGAGTAATTAAACCCCATGTTGAAGAAATCCATAAACCTGATAAGACGAATCCTTTGATCAGACGAATCCTTTGACGCATCCTTTGATGCAGTCACCAAAACCAATCCAATCAAATTAGTTCTGTTACAGCCAAAGAAACCATAAGAGAATAAGAAAACCAAAGAAGACATCGTAAGCCAGATTGATCCGAAAAGCATTCCCTTAATGGGATACCGAAACGTTGCGAATGGGGGAATTATGTTACAGTGCGATTCGAATGAAGCAAAGGAAAAACTGAAGCAAATCGCCACAGATAAATTAAGAACTCAATATGACATTAAATTGGCTATACAGAGCTAAGGCCTAGAGTGAAAATTTTAGAAACGTCAGAACAACTAGAAAGCGGTGAAATTATATCAGTGTTGAAGCAAGAAAATTCGTTTTTAACTGTCAGAGACATAACTACTTTTATAACCGAAGAAGAAATACACAGAAAGTTGGTACAATCATTGAAGTTGATGCCACTTGCTTTAAGAAAATAATGGAGGCTGAGAAACTCAATATCAAATTTGATAGATGCCACGTAGTAGAGTCAATAGGGTTAACAAGATGTTACAAGTGCAATGGTTATACACATTACGGCTATAAGTGTACCAGTAAGCTAACGTGTAGAAAATGTACCGGAGAGCACAAATATAATGACTGTAGCAGCACAGAAACCAAATGTAGCAATTGCCTTGAAACAAATAAGAAGCTAAATCTAAGTATTGATGTAAACCGTGCTACGTGCGATAATAATTGCACAGTATATCAGCGCAAGTTGAAAATACTAAGAAACCAAATCAATTACCAATAGCAGTTTCGAAAACAAATCGCACTATTTTGTGTATCTGAAGTATATCGTCGAATTTCATGGAGTTACCGGAAATTGTGTTCGTGTTCAATTATAAAACAGCCTTAGAATTTATTACTCAGTGAAACTAGAACAACTGAAGAAATGTATGACTCGAAATTTCATATTGATAACTATAAATTTATACGCTGTGACTCGGATGGCCGACTATCCGAGTCACAGCGTATAAATTTGAGAAGAAGTTGATATGTACATTCATGAAAACATAAATTTCAAAATAATTTCCAACTGTGAGAAGGATCGCACTTGGTTTTAAGCAATACAAATCATGATATCATACGACTGGGATATTTGGAGTAGTATACAGATCAGAAGCAACGAGAGCAGTTTTCTTAGATAAGTTTGATGAATGGGTGGAAAATATCATAAACCATAACAAAAATAATTTCATATTCGGTGATTGTAATATTGATCGTTAAACCCAATGAATATTACAGTGTAAAATTTAATCAATTGATAAGTGTTCATAGACTAATACAGGCGGTTAAATAGTAGAATTAAAGCAACCAGCGAGAGTTTCATAGATTTAGTGATAACTAATTCAAAAAATATGCAACTAGTTAAAGAGGAGCAAATTAGTGACAATTGTGTGTTAAGCGTTAATTTAAATTGTAGGAAGATAAAAGCAACAAGAAATTGTGACCCGATAGAAATACGTTCGCGAAAAAATTATTCTCATGAAGTACTCAGCTATGCTTTAAATCAACAATTTCTGGGATGCCAAGATGTTAACTTAAACGAAATAGACCAGTTAAAAACTTGTATGAATGAGTTGACTTCTACAAAATTGATTCATAGAAAAAGAGAGACCATCTGAACGAATCCTATCCGAAAAACGTTGAGCGTAAATAGCAACATCATTTTCAAGATTTCTGCCAGCTTCTCCATAAACCAGAACCATTTCAATTTTCTCTGGCACAGTTAAACGGTCCATTCTAAAGTATTTTATCGTTTATTTTGCAATTACGAAAAACATGAAGATAAGAAATAACACAAACGTTAAATGTGATTTACAAAACTGAATAAATTGTTTTGATGACGAATTTCGAGTATTTTCAATGAAAACGTGATGTTTTTTATTTCAAACGTATTGCAGAATCGAATGTGTGTGTTCTAAGAAGAAGAAATTGAAAAAATTGAATTTCGTCGATTACAACGCCATCTATCATGAACCGAACAAAATATTTCATTCAAATCATACATACTTTTAGTCGTAGAATCCGTATCTGCAATAAAAAATATGGCTTCCTATCTTAGTCTAAAAGTTACCCACGCCCCACCTACAAAGCGGGTGACTATTTTTTTGTACTAATGTATTTCCCCCGCGGTATGATTAAATTTTGATTATGTACATTTTTTCCGTAGAGTGGCTATTTTTCGAGATATTTGATTGTCTCAGTTTAAAAGAAACACCCGGTATATAAACAATCTTTAAGGAAGGAGTAGTCTACTTATTTCAAAAACAAATTCATAGAAAATCAAAATAATCCAAAAGAACTATGGAGAACGTTAAAATCGATGTATAAAACTAAAACCACAACACAATGGAATATTCAGTTTAACAATAAAGTAATACCCGGCAAACTAGAATTGGCCGAATCTCTTCATAATACATTTGTATCCAGTGTCATTGACATCCATGACAATATTCCAAATGTAAAAAATGTTAATGAATCGAATGCGTATCCTTACACAGTTCCATTCTGTTTCCAAAATATTACATGTCAAAAGATAACTAATACTATTAGTAGTCTGAAGCCGAACGCTGGAATTGATGGTATAAACCGTACTATCATGTTAGATGCTGTGAAGAATGAAACAATCTCATCAAAATTTACGAATTTAATCAATAAAAGTTTATATGAAGCTAAAGTCCCGAGATCATGGATAATATCAACGGTTATTCCATTCCAAAAACTTCTAAGCCAACAACACCAGAAGAACTACGCCCGATAAATATGCTACCAACCTACAAAACTGTGTTAGAACGAGTAGTTAAAAACCAATTAATAAACCACATTAACAACAATAATATACTAGTCGACCAACAATCTGGATTTCGAGAACACCATTCAAGTGAAACTGCATTAAACATAATGTTGGATAATTGGAAATCTGAAATAGATGACAATAAAGTAGTAGTAGCAGTCTTCCTGGATTTTAAATGAGCTTTTGAAACAAACGATAGATAACTTTCACTAAAAAAATTAAGTAAATATGGAATACAAAGCGCGGCATTTGAATGGTTCAACAATTATCTTCAAGAAAGGCAACGATATACTAAAGTCGATAACTGTATCTCTAAGCCAATACCAAATAATCTTGGAGGAACCCAGGGGTCTACTTTAGAACCATTGCCTTTCATCCTGTACATCAATGATATAGTATAAGTAATAAAAAATTGTAAAGTGAACATGTTTGCTGATGACACCTTGATTACGATTGCAACACCAACCCTTAATGAAGCTGTTCAGAAAATAAACGAAGATTTGGAGAACCTGAGAGAATAGCTGATGTTCCATAAGTTGGCACTTAACATTTCTAAAACAAAGTATGTACATGGTGATGTCAATAAAAACAATACTAGAATGTATAATCAAAATATATTAGTAGATACTGAAGTCATTGAACGTGTGAAACAATATAAATACCTTGGTGTTATCATAGATGAAAAGTCAAATTTTAATGATCGTTTGAATTATATTGCTAAAAAAATGGATACAAAGTTAGGCTTATTTAATAGAATTAAGGATAAAATGGCACGTGAGACAAACATTATATTTTACGAATCAATTGTTGCACCACATCACATATTGATTATTGTTCATCAGTGTTATTCATAATGAATCAATCACAAATATATCGCCTCCAAAAAAATCAGAACAGATTTATGCGAGGTATTTTAGGAGCGGAAATTGGGACACATATAAGTGAAATGCTTGAAATACTAGGGTGGAAGTCTATTAACCAAAGAATACACTACAACGTTTTGAAGTTGATGTTTCACATTGAAAACGGAAATCTACCAAAATACTTGGACTTAATGCTATGCTCTAATAGAAAAGTTCACAACTATAATACCAGAAACAATCACTATCGATTACCTATGTACAGTAAATCATTTTCGCAGCGATCATTAGGGTATAATGGAGTCAAATTATATAATTCTCTGAGCAATTTCTATACGTTGGGAGAATTACGAGAGTTACAATACAATCAGTTTTTGGGACTATTGAGTGTATTTATTAAAGAAAGAATTAGTATTTGGCTATTATTAAGTATAATAATTATGTTCTATTTAATTAATTCAAGATAATAATAATAAGATTAAAATAAATGTCATTATTGATAAATAAATAATTAACACTTAATTTAATTTACTTAACCGTTAATTTTTCAAAGTAGGACTTTCATTGTTCACCCTTCCATTGGGTGAGGATTCCTAACATGCACCTAACACAAGGCCCCATGAGTCTCCAAATCTCGTTATTTATGATCCATATTGCTTTAGATTAATAGCCCGTTGCCTGCTATTAAATAATTGTATTGCCATGAAAGTTGCTGGAGAAAGATGGAATTTTAGACTAGACAGATTCCTACTAGTTTTACTTGTTTGTGTAATTGTTTGTGTAAGCTATGGGTTTGCTCCGACAAAGTAAGTTCCTTTATCAGAGCACATATCGGTACCCATACAATTTCAATTTGGTTCACCTTGGTTATCATACACACCGCTATAGCTATATATCCTTTTGAATGTCGTGGGTCACTTTTTGGGAAATGCGTTCCCTGGTTGAACTCTGACATCTTGTAATCTTAATATTATTCCTAGTTGAATTATGTGTTGTTTAAGGAAGAAGCATTTTAAAATTTTTGGTTAATTTTTCGTACTTCTTGCTTACATACATTTGCTAAGATCAATTGAATATAGACATGCTTTTGTATCAGGTGGACGCGCATAATTCTGATAACATTAGCCAAAAATTTCATGTTATTGAAGCGCATGTTTAGTAGTAATTTGGACTAGGTGAAGTTAGGCAAATTCGTAAAAATCTGGATGCAATATTTAGAATTTGTCGTGCTGCGGGCAATGGATACATGTCTATTGGTAACTTGGACTGGGTGAAGTTAGAATAATTCTTAGATATAGTAAACTATAGATAGTTATTATTTTTAGAAACTCCAACAACTTTTGGCGTTTCCTCAAAAAATTAAACTCTACCAATAACGCAAAACATTATTATTAAAAGAGCTCTATGGTTTTATGCTCAAGAGGAATGCGTGGCTTGGCAAATTTATGCATGATTAAATAATAATAATATGAAGAATTTTACGAAACATGATTCAATTAATATTTGAATCTAATGAATTAAAATTGATATTTCTCGTCACATTTATTTCATACAAAAAATTTGTTAACACTAGTTTAAAGGTTATAAAATCAAAAACGAAAATGAGTTTGGAATTTATCATTACTTCAATCTGTACAATTAATTATCAGTACTTTTATTCAGCATTTATATTCCTTATTCAACACATTATTTAGTTCTGTCATATGGTATTCGACCTCCCTATTGACACAACTGCTATATGTATGTAAACAATATTTAGCAGCTTGAATAAATCTACAAGTGTTATGCTCAATAAAAACATTCCCAAACAATTGGCTATCTAAACTTAGCTTATCCATTTCATTTTCCACACATACGGTATGTGCAACATTTGTTGCGTAGCATTCTGGACCATCGTCGTTTAACATGTCAATGAATCGAGAACCTTCGTTTTCACACATAAATTTTAACGCAGTTTCCACGAATTTAAGCGTATTGATTTCATTTATGACAGCCGGTGAATTTTTGCATCGATCCGGCATCGAAATATCGTTATAACAAGTAGTTGCGTTCTCGGTTTTACCACAAAATTCCGTAACATATTGTTGTCCAAGGTATCGTGAAAGTTGAGCAACCGCAACATTTTGTATTTGTTCAATTATGTTTACAAGGCTATAACCATCGGGAATGCATTTTTCATGTTGACGTATTATATACAATCGTTCGATTTCACATAATTTATCTTCGTTTTCAGATGTGGAAGCAGTCGAGACTGTGGATCACAGCAAAATAAATTATTGATTTTATTTATAAACTAAAATAAGGCTTACCAATCGTGAATAACACTAATACAAGAAATAAATCCAAGAATTTCATAGCAAATCGTACTTAATATATGTAAATTGAGGCAACTGGCTTTTTAATATTAAATATTTAGACAACTTTGTTTAATTACTCACAAAGAAGATTTAAGGTTATTTTAATTGTTAGACATAGATAAGAAGATATTTTGTGCGCACAATAATATAAATACATATACAGCATTATATACTCAATATACGTGAATCGTAATCATTGTAAAAAGATAAGAACTCAAATGTCGCGACATTATTCCCAAAATATTTCCCAATCAACTACTGAGGCGACGACTATCTTTATTAGATAAACCCATTCATTACAAATCTTATTCGAACCTACCAAAATGATGTTGCCGAATAGAAACTCAGAAAACATGACGTCATCAACGGAAATATTACAACGGACAAATTAGAGGGGTGTACATATTTTAGCTATGTATGTATGTACTAGACGATATTCTAGTATTTCTTCCTTTCCTATACGTATTTTTTCTATTTAAAACCACTATTATGCAAATATTATGTTTAAAAAACGTAGTTACTGAACTACTAAGATTCATTTGTTTTATTGCGTGTAAATGCCATATAAAACTGTTTTCATAAATCAAAGAGACACAACTATAATTATGCCCTTTTATAAATTATTTTAAATTTGAATTCTACGTATTAGATTTAAACCGTCGTTCCACACATTGATTCTTTCATCGTGATTCTTTCGTCTTTTGTAGGTGAAGGAGAAAAAGAAACGAGGAAAGGATCAAAGTGAAGAAAGGCGGATTAAACCATAAATTTTTCAAATCAAGCTATTTCGCCATTCCACACTTTGATTCTTCGTCGTGATTCTTTCCCCGTTTACCTCTCCTTCACCAACAAACTAACAAAAGTTTGTATATGAAGGGGAAGGAAACGAGGAAAGAGGGGAAGGAAAGAAGGAAAGAAGCACGACGAAAGAATCAGAGTCTAGACCAGCGGATTCAGCCGTGCTACACTCTCCTTCTTTGAAGTTACTTTATCTTCGTGACCACAAAATTATTTTGTAACAGTTTAACGGTATACTAGGTTTTTTATTTCTGTTACGTGCAAAGTCTATAATTTTAACGTGTTAATTTATTGATTTAAAAATTATTTATCACAAAAATAAGGTGTTTTAAGTATTATATAAAATATTATTCTGTAATTGTGAACTAATGTGAACTGTGTCAACCATATTTTTTAGAAAACAAAATGTATTAAAATATATCATCTACATCTTACTGATGATGCAAAACTAGGTAAAATATTTAAGAATCAATTAAATCATCAATTATTTTGCTGATAATGTGAAAAATAAAATAAAATTATTCGGAAGGTATACTAGGTTGTTCAGTAAGTTTTGTCGTTCGATAAAGGATAGCACTGCAAATTTTTTTTACAATGAGAAAAATTGAACACAAATTTATTGACCGTCATTTGTTGTTGGATGGCCTACTTCCATTGAGCATAATGTTAGAGTGTAAAATCCAATTCTGCATACCATATTTGACAGTAATTGGTTGAGGAATAGTAAAGCTCCATTGAGCAAGGCATAATATGTCCTGAGCAGTATAATTGCGCAGTAAGTTCAACAAGAGCATGTACGGCATAATTGTACTTAAAACTATAGGAACAAATATAGGCTGGGCTTAAGCCGGTTTTTATTGATACCTTTTTGACGCTCTAAAACAAAAATTAGTTTAACTGAAATTGTTTAGCGGATAACATATATGAAAGAAATGAGTGCGATTTAAAACACGATTTGAAGTGCTGTTTTTAAGTGTACATCCCAAACGACCAGAAATGTCGGTTGCAAGTGCAAATATATAAAAATGTCGAAAACATTTGTACAGAAGAGAATGTCGCTGATTTTTCAGATAGAGGCAAAATCCGAACCACTACAAAAAAGGAGGATGACGCCATCATACAGTTATTTATTGAAAATTCTTCGCTTACATACACTGCATGCAGCTGTGGAAAAATTGGCGAAAAAGAATATTATACCAAAAACAACCGTACGAAATAGAATTATGGAACATGGCTACGCTTATGTAAATACTTTGGTCAAACCACTGGTAACACAAACATTCATGGAAAAACGACTACAGTGGACGAATGAACATAGAACAAAAATTTTACGACTATTGTGTTTACCGATGAGTCATCCTTTTGGGGTTTTAAAGTTAAAAGGCGTGTATGACCAACTAAGCAAAAATAAAGAATTTTCCGTTTTGGCAAATTAATCGTTTCCACAGGGAATCTAAACGCACTTTTCATGAATACAATTTATTCACGAGGTTTGTTACCATCTGTCCGTGAATGGTTTGGAGCGGGGAACTCTAATTGGATCTTGCAAGAAGATAACGATCCAAAACACCGTAGCATACTCTGTTCGGGATTTAAGCTCGAAAGGGGCATCACAACATTGGATTGTCGATCTCAATCACCTGATGCCAATCCGATCAAAATTTATGGACACTCATGAAGATTAAGCTGAAAATGTATCACATAAAAAAATTGAGCGGTCTAGCGCGAGTCGTCCGGAAGATATGGAAAAATGTATCTCCACAGTATGCAGAAAATTTGTTTGATAGTATGGACTAAAGGAGCCAGGCAATTATTAACAGTAATGGTAACTTTACTATGTATTAGTTGGTAGCTTCGTAGCGCCCAACAAATACAATAAACTTTTATAATAAAAACAAAACAAAAATCGTAGTTAATTTTTACTTAGTTTTTTGCCGTACACGCTCTTAAACGAATACTCTTTAATTAAACGAATATTAAACGAACTGTAATTAAACGAATATTCTTTGGTAACCAAAGTTAATAAAACAGTTGAAATTATTTGTGAAATAAGCTCAATTTATTTGAAATATCCAATCCGTTAGTTAATCTGTCATTGAATAACTTTGATAGTTTTCCGGGAACCATTGCCTTTGGGATACCTCACATATTTTTTGCAACTTTTAGAATTTTTTTTGCTATCTCGTGGTTGCCAATTTAAGAATTAAATTCTAATGAATTTTATAGTAATTTTTAATATAATTTTTTCTATATACAGTTGTATATATTCAAAACAAAATTCTGTAATAATAAGTGTTAATACCACTAAATAACAAAATTAAAAGTAAATAAAGTTGCAATTTACAAGGAATTTTGAAACACCATTTTTTCTCATACTTCTCAATTTCTTGTTTTATGGAGTTAATCGTTTTGCAAATGAAGCATCCAATTGTTGATTGTGTAGATTAGAATTGTGTTTCACTGTGTTACTAACTATCGACTTTATCTAGGTGTCTGTAACCGTAACCAATTTTGTTTAGGAAGCCAGATTGCATTAATTTAGAATTAAATCAGGAAATTTCCAGATGTATACATGAAATAATAAAATTGTATCCCTCAAGTTGCTGATTTAGAGAAGCAATTATTGAAGACCAATACCATCGTTATCCATTAAACCTATTAAGCGTTTATCCTTCCTCTAGTAGATTAGAAGTAGATTCGAATTGTGTTGTGCCGTACGATCGCTAGGTGTCTGCAACCGGCTCGTTCCGTCATAAAAAATACCTTTCCTATTGTTATATGTAAACAGGCTGTAGGAGTAGGCCCGGCGTCACCCGGGACACTTGTCAAGTACTTGGTCTTACATGCCAATCAATCAATCAATGGGAAAATTGGAAGAATTGAGGGAAGTTGTGTCTACAAGATGTCTTGTTTTTTCGAAGAAAAAATTTATTTTTATTTAATTTTAAGAAAGAAATTGAATTTTAACTGTTTCCAAAAAACGACTGTTCACAGTGCAGTGCAAGATTTTTCTCAACCGTAATGAAGGAACCCATAGGATCTTTGTGTTTTTGGATGTAAGTCTGAGGAGCGATGGTTATACGATGTTTTATGCGCAAACGCAGCTGTATATGGCGCTTATATTTCTGTGATCTCTGATTTAACTACTTAAACAGTTATCAAAGGGCAATGTACATATTTGTTTGAAAGAAATTGAACTTCGCACATCATTATAAATGAGCCCGAACGCTCAAAATGGGAGTGCAATTCTCAAAATTTTTGTAAACTTAAACTTAAATAAACGTAAATATCGTGCACTGATACAATTTTACTGTTCTAATTGAAAGTGTAACACCAAAACAAATTCATGAGCAATTGTTAAAAGTGTGTAAGGACTCTTCACCTTCAATTAGTACGGTATAATTTTATCACATCAATTTTTCCCAGTGTAAAAAAATATTGTGACTCGTCAACTTTGAACAGCTGTTAATATACGAATGAGTTGAGAGATCTACATGAAACTTAACACGTGTTCATAAAAAAGTAGTACCATTTATGAGAAAAATTAAACGACGGATCTAATAGCGCTATCTCTTATTGAACGACAAAACTTACTGAACAACCTAGTATGTATTTCTAAAAGAACAAAAAATCAAAGCATTTTACAATGAAAGCTATAATTCAAACCTTTTATATTTATTTTGCTATGATAACAATTCAAACTTTATAAAAATTAATAAACTAAATTAACCTTTTTAAAGAAATAACAAGTAGAAGTTTAGTGATCGTGACAGTGCAATTTCTCGCTTAGAGCAGTGTGGATTTCATTTGAAATTATTTTAACATCGTGATTATCACACTTGTCTAAATGTTCCGAACAATCAGTCATCACTTTCACGAATTTACAAATATTTTCGTCCTTATAATTATCTTTGGCCATATATACCATACCATGAGTTTGCCAGCATTCGTTCAAATCGGCATTATTCATAAAACATTTTTCACCGTGATCCTTGATTATATCTTTATAACCTTTAGCTTCATCTTTACAAAGCCGCTCGAACATGGTATTATGAAAAAGTATCATATTTTTCTTTATCTTTATTTTATCATTCGACTGGCATTCTTCGGTTATCGTTGGGATTTGTTCGAGTCCACATCGGGAACCAATCAACGCTTTTGGACAAAAGTCATCAATAAATACTTTAAAATCATCTTCGGTTATGACTCCATCACTATATTTCTTTAATTTCCGATGAATTCTTAAGAAATCGAATGTTTCGTCGTTTACACATTTATAAACTTCGGTATGAA
Organism: Nephrotoma flavescens; assembly: GCA_932526605.1. Classification (NCBI taxonomy): domain Eukaryota; kingdom Metazoa; phylum Arthropoda; class Insecta; order Diptera; family Tipulidae; genus Nephrotoma; species Nephrotoma flavescens. The sequence continues at coordinate 334,309,059 of OW052220.1, forward strand.
TACGTTTTAGTTCGGTATCGCATGTTGACTCTTCTGATGAATCCGAAAATGAAGATGAACTGCCACCGAAAACAGTACAATAAAATAACGACAATATAATAAACACTTGCATTTTAACTGGTGAACTTCTAATAATATACTATTTTTTCCAGCTGTCCGATTGAGCTTTAAATACACCAAAATTTAAACAAATTATATTTATAAAGTTTTCCGTTATCGATAAGAATCGTTAATTAAATTATTAGAAATATTATTTATTATTATAAATTAATTTGTTTTTAAATTTAATGTACACAATCTTTAAGGTGATATCTGTAAATGAATGTAATTATTATTCAACACATTGCACCGACCGCATTCGGATTTCAGTTTCTCATGTTTATTATTTTACTTTAATTTCTGATGCTACGATTAAAATAAATTTTAATTTGTAAGCTCTCTCTATTGTTATGGTTGAAAAATTACATTTGCGAGTGCAAAATTAAATAATTCCATTCAAAAGATTTAATCAATTTATGAGGAGTAGCTCTACTAATTCTACAAGTATATATTAAGCGGAAATGTCAGATACTCGTACACAATATTGACAAAACATAGGAAACGAAAATTTTCCAAAAAAATTGTCCTAATTTTTAAAGGAAGGTTATTTCTAAAAGGAAATTAAATAAACTAGAGTGGGTTCAAATTATATTCAAACGAAAAAAATTTGAAACCCATTTTTTATCCTATTTTACGTAATGTGTATTTTACGTAATGTTTTATTTTATTGACGAAAAGAACTTCGATTAATAATTTAAATGGTGAACAAAGATATTTTTTTTAAATATTATTCTGGCCGTATTTTCCTATACGTATAGTTTAAATAATAAAAACAACACAATAATACGACAGCAAACATGTTTATTGTTTACTTTGGGATACTTAGATCAAAAGATCATCAGAAATAAGGTCAGGTAATAGCAATAACACTTAATGTACTAAAGTATTAAGTTTAATTAGATTAATTAGATTGAGAAATCAATCAAGTCATCAAATTGTTTTTGATTTAAACTTAAATTTAAATTTGATTTAAAAGCTGGATCAACGCAAACCGCATCCGCGCTTACTTGTTTGACTTACTCAGTATCTCAGCTATGTAATGCAATACAAAACTAATTTTTTATAATTTTAATTATAATAATTTTATTTCAAATCTTCTTATATATTAATACGCTTAATTTTTAGTTTGTGCTCCCTTTTTAACCTATTTCCCGTGCGCATATCTTAATGAAACATATATGTATGTTGTTTCCATGACAGAGTTGACCGAGATTGTCTCGGATTATCTCATCATGGAAACGAGTCGGATTTAAAGTTTTCGTTAAATTTTTTAATCCTCCTTAACTCAACGAAAGTAGTTGGGTTAAATGAGGTTCTATCTGTCAAAGGCAAAATTATAGTATTCAGAAAATATATATAGTATTTTTATAAAATATAGTATTATTATAAAGAAAAAATATGGTTAAAATAAACACGGGTTAAAATATTCACGAAACAGATTAAAATATAAAAAAACTGAGATTTTTCGAAAATTTTGTAAAATATACCAAACAATTTGTTATTTATACGAAAACATGGTTAATAAAATACATTTTTTTGCGCATGACTTAACGTGTGTTAACTAAAAATTGTTTGCAAAATATAATAAAATTTGTTTACATTTTAGAAAAAAAATTAATTGTTAATAATTCGATTCTAAACTTTAAAAAATGAAATGTGAAATGTACAATTTACTGATTAATTTTATTTAAATCATTTGTAATTTTCATGTTAACGAGGGAAACTTCAGAGGGAACCAGCTACTAGACGGTTCGATTGGTCTATAGAAATATGTACAATATTATAATAGAATCAAAATGTAATATTATATGATAGTAATGGACAAACTAA